>LPNX010455480.1:6575-184450 GCA_001517045.1 Pseudotsuga menziesii | reverse complement strand
AAATGAGCCATGTAATGGGGTAGATGAGGTAGTGAACCTTTTTTGGGTGTTAACAGATTGCCCCCTGATGTGCGAGGGCAGGAGCTCATCATATGGCCGATGTACATCATAAGTCATATTTGTTTTTCCTAGGGTGTGGAGAAGAGAAGAAACCAACTGAAACCTGGAACATCGATCTCGAACCAACTGCAAGGACTGAAAAGTACATACCCTCAATAATGGATGAGGAATCATATGATCATCTGGACGAGGCGGACATTCCCATGCTCGTATCAATATACATAAAAATAACTGTGAGGCCCGAAAAGAGGGACCTATAGGATACATAGAAATCCACTGTGTATATCATAATGGTCCAGAAGGGACACAAATCTAGAACATACTGCTGGGCTGACCATGTCTGAGTTGAACAACTGATGCACCGGAATGACAGCAGTGCTACTGAATGTGGTTCCAAAGGAACTAATGAGCTGCTGGATCAAAGTGATAACGGTCATACTTGCAATGGTACATGGATCTGGAACTGAACTGGGTACTCGAGGAAGCATGGAACTGGATGGCTTCTGAATACAATCGCCAACGCAGCCCAGACATCCACGGGAACATGTAGCTGGCCGTTGCAAAGTGACTCACCAATGTGCTAGATTCGGGGGAAATCCAGGGTCTTCGACACATAATGGAAAGGATATACATCCTGCGCGATTCTCAACGATGCGATTAAGGTACTGAAGTCGAGCATGTGAGAAACAAATATTCGGAGAGGCAATGATGACTCCTCCCAAAATGGTCCATAGGCACTCACCACAGATGGTGATGGGTCCAAGGCACAGGGGCCTCTAGGTCTATCCTCTGGAATAGAGGGGCTGTCGTCGACAGAGGGAGACCTGCAACTATCAAGGAAATGATGTTTCCTTGACAGGAGCACGAGGTGAAAAACCGAACTGTGATAGTACTGATGGCAGGAGTGATAAACTGGGGGGAATAACTGGGCAAGTAGAGTGGGTGGACTCAAACTTCCTTTGTTCAGAGTATGATGGTGGGGATGATCGGGAAGCATATGAGACTGACTGATGGTAAAGGGATCATAGTGGTATAGGATCTGAAGGTGAATGGGCTGAGGGAGACTCAAGCTGTGGTAAAATGGTAGGAGATTGCAGAATACTCTGAACAAAGGAGACCTGATTGGGGGTGCTGCTGAGAGGATTGATCATAGCGCCAAGAGGCACGGGGGGACTTCTTTATCGGTTTAGGGAACTAGAAGAAGTGTGGATATAAAATGGTACTGTCATGTGGATTTTACGAGCCCAGGACAGTTCATGCTCGTGGTTGCTTTCAATTTTAAGGAGTCTGAAATCCAATAAGAAGACTCTGAAGTAATTGAATGGTACTGTCGTGTGGATTTTACGAGCCCAGGACAGTACATGCTCGTGGTTGCTTTCAATTTTAAGGAGTCTGAAAGAAAATAAGAAGACTCTAAAGTAGTATAATGGTACTGTCATGTGGATTTTACGAGCCCAGGACAGTACATGCTCGTGGTTGCTTTCAATTTTAAGGAGTCTGAAAGCAAATAAGAAGACTCTAAATTAATGGGCAGGCAAGGAGGAAGTGTTCAATCAAGGAATATTTATGATGACCAGGACTGAGGGTGGGGGGGAACACTGGTGGGCCTCCTTCCGGGGTGAATGAATGGTGGTAAAATAACGAAACATTTGTAGTATGACAGGAGTGGATGGCTCATGTAAAAAGTGTGAAATAATCTGATGACGGCTGATGTGGTGCGCAAATCAATGCGGCAAGGTGTCGAGACAAAATGTTGAAATTGTACCAAGTGAGAGTGAGAAATGATCTCAAGCATCATCACGAGCTTAGAAAAATGAATCCGGCAATATGAAAAGTGTTAAAAACGGAGAGCGATCGAAGTGGCGCACAAACCGAGGTGACTATTGGTATCGAAAAAATGGTGTAGCCAAAAATAATGCAATGAGGTGACCATCGTGATGGTTTCATCGTGCTGATTCCAGAAGTGTAGCTAGGGATGAATGGGACGTTTTTTCTGACGAACGTGGGGTACATTAGGTCATGTGTCGATGTGGTGCTCTATAATGGCAGGGTCAAGACCGGGCATTTCGGTATAGGACCAGGCAAAGACATCACAGAATTCTCTGAAGAGTTTGTTGTATTCCTCAATTTCTTGCTTACTGCAAGAGGCTCCTAAAGTGATGAGTTCGGGGGAGCCTCTTGGGGCAGCGATGTCAATTTGGATGATAGGTGAGATGTTGGCCATGTTACCCGCTTCGAAGGCGTCAGGAGCAGGAATAGGGTCCTTGAACCAGTCGACCTTGTGGGGAAGGAAGTCTTTGGATTCAACGGCAAATTGGGTAGCAGTGTTAGAGAAGGATACCTCTGGGAGGAAGTAGGAACGATGGTGCATGTCATCCCAGGGATAATCCAGGGCAGTGAGAGCCTCGAGAATCTCCTCATCAGTACGGAATGTTTGTGTCATCAAGTCGGTTGACAAGGGAGTAGTGACAGAAGAGATCATATATATGGTATTAACCTCTTCGGAAGAGGAAGAGACCGGGGGTTGGATATCCTCAATGGTGAGTGGTGCCGTCTCAAGATCTAGATTGTTCATCTCAAAGAGAGCTACTCTGTACTCGGGGAGATCGGGACAGTGATGGGAGTAATTCCCGTAAACACCGCATAGGGCACAGGAGTGGTTAGTGCGCAGGGATTTGTTGTGAGGCTTAGGGGTTGAATCTAGATGGACAACCGGGATAGTGGGGTCATCGTCAAGCATTTGCATGTACTCCTGTAATGCCAGTAACTAAGGACATAGGTGAGTCGCATGGCCCAACTCATCGCATAGCACGCATTTGGGAGGAGAACGAAACACAGGGGGGTTTTTGACTGTCTTAGGAGGTGGGACAGCAGTGTAAGGTTGGGGGCCTCTGCCCCCAGTGGGTTTGGTAAGAGGAGGGGGAGGGGTTCGCGGAGGAGGACGGGGTAGCGACACCGAGAGGTGTTTGACTAGTAGTGACAATGGGTTGCACCGATTGCAGGACGACATTTGGTGTCGGCGGGGGAACGGGAGGCGAAAGATACCAAATGGGTAATCCTAAGGTTAACCCAGGGAGGCTGAGGGTAGCCATGACCGGGGCGCTAACCACTCCTGAGGGAGGGAAGAGGAAAGGAATGGTATGGATGGGTGTAGCACCAATGTGACTAGGTACCAAAGGGGTTTTAGGCAACAAGGGCAGTTGATTAGTAGGAGTTCATGTATTATGGGACAGGGTACATATGGCTTCAGAGGTGGAGCCATATTGGTTCCGTCGGGTCTGGAGGTTGACCTCAGTGGAGGACATCATCAACAAGTGGTGGGTACCTGAGTCAAGCACGGGTTGATCAGGAGCAGCGTAAGTGATTTGTTGTTGGGTTGGCGCGTTGGCTTGAGGGGGAGCCAACGGTTGAGTGTTCACTACGCCTTGGGTTGGTAAGGGATTTTGCAGCACCAAAGGTGGCTGCTGAGGTTGTGGGGGGTTGGGTGGTGCTTGAGGAGCCGCCTTCCCTTGGCGGTGGGCATCTTCAGCCCAAAGTTGCCGAACGCTCTCCATGTGGGGGAAAAAATGTGTGTAGTGGCAATAGACCCTGCAAATAGAACAAGGATAGTTTGTTCGCAAATTCCGGCCCCTGCCGCGGTTTTGTTGGCCCTGGTTACGTTGGTTGTTTTGGTTTTGCTACGGGGTTTGTTGGGTGTAAACTTGCCCTTGGGTAGCAGGTGGATTCTGAGGTTGCACAGGGGCTGGAGCAGGCTGCGGTGGATGATATGTAGGTGGAGGCTGCGCAGGTGCAGCAACCTGAGGGGGTTACTGATAGTGCTGTGGAGCGGGTTGTAGGTTTGCCGCATGGGCTACCTGTGGCGGGTAATAATGAGGTTGGGCTTGTGACGGCGCAGGAGCTGGTGCAGCCTGATGGTGATAGTAGGGCTGAGGTGCGACCGGGGGGGGCATAAGTGGGAGTCATATGACCGAAACACTGAGGTGGACATGAGGGTCCATGGGAATGGTGGTGATGTGTCATGGGAGCATACGGGTTGGTTGCTCCAGACTGTGAGGTAGCCCACGAAAGGTCAGGGCCAGGGGTAGGACGTGCTATGGAAAATGGTTGAGGCTGTGAAGAGACACGGCCAATGATGCCATCGATAGCGTGGGATGCCCCCGGCACATCGGGCCAGGAGGAATCGCCATGAGGGGCGTCAGGTATTATGGTGTAAAGATAACCCGACTGGGCGTAAATGAGATTGAACTGTTGGGCTTTAAGGATAGCCTCTTCTTCAGACTGGGGTATTTTGGATGCCACATCCTTAGCAATGATAGGAAGGAGGGATTTGAGGAACCAGTCTAGGAAGATCCGGTCGTCTAACTTGATCTTGCATAAACTACGGCGTCGACGCCATTCATGAATGTGGTCCATGATGTGGGTAGTCGTGTTTTGTCTGCATGATAGTAGGATCTCAACGCCTGCGTCATAGCGGACAGGTAACTGAAAGAACTGCAGGTAGGTCGAGGCAAGGGAAGTAAAGGTGGCATGGGTTCCATGGGTTTGTTCGATATACCACTTAGCAGCAGAGCCAGTGAAAGTGCGCTGTAATAAACGGAGGCGAATAGAGTCGTCTACTATGGAGTTGGAGGAACACCATAGATGGAAGGACATGATATGGTTTTGTGGGTCCTCACCTACCTTTCCCTCGAACTTAGGGATGTCAGAGGGGAGCTTGGTGGACATATGAGGCCACGCAGGGTCGTGTCGGATGGGGTCGTTGGTTAATCTGGCTAGGTCATGCAGGTTGAGGCTAGCCATGAATGGCAAACTGGATGAAGAATGTGACATGGTAGTGGGTTGGATTAAGTTGGGGCCGATGCCCCCAAGTGGAGGGGTAATGTGAGGGAGGTTGCCCCCAAGCGGGGGAACTAAGGTGGTATAGGACGGACCTGCACCACCATGGGTGGTATGAGTCATTGATGGAGTGGGAACAGGTATTCCTGCTGCGGGAATAGGTGCTGTGAGGGGAACGGTAAATGGGGGCCCCGTGGAGGGCATACCCATAGCCTGTGTGGTAACTGGTGTAGTGGTGGATGTGCCACCAATGATCCCGACCAAGATGGGAGTGGGAGTCACACCAGCCATGGGGATAGTAGGGGCAGTGTAAAGGGGGTTCTCAGACTCTGGCTCAGAATCAGAGGTAAAATAAGGGGCGTCAGTATCTGGTGACGGAGTCCTATGCCGCTGATGAGTGGAGTCAAGTGACAAGGCTCGAGATCTATGATAAGTGGTATCAAGTGATGATGATCTGCGTCGAGGACGGGTGGTGTCAAGTGAACCGTGCTGTGGGGGCTCGCCTCTGAGGCGCCGAGAATGTCTCGGGGACTCAATGGTGACAAATGGTATTAAATCTCTGTGGGTTGAGGTAACTACAAAATAGCTCAAAAACCCTAGTGCAACCGAGTGTGCAGAAGGAGAGCTCAAAAAATAGGGCTCTTAGGCCAACAATCAACTCAAAACGCCCACTATAAAAGCTGTGTTACAATAGGCGGAGTGTCAACAAAAAATGGTCAGAATACCAACAAGCAGCAGGTTTTCTAAAAATAAAAAACGGTGGACTCACTAGACCAAAAGGAGGTAAGGGAGCATGCAAACACCTAACTAGCAGTATTATGACTCAACTAGACATATCCTCTGCAAGGTGATAAAATCCAAGTCAGACAATATGAATAGGAAAGCCAAGTGGCTAAGGTATCCCCCTACCAGGAGGGACAGTGGGTAGTCAAATCCTAGAAGAATGGAAACTAAGATACCTCGTTCATGACACGTCCAGAAAGGTAAATCTGTCGCTTGGTCCTTTAACCGCAATACCCCTATACAGGGATATCCCAAGAACTATGAAAGGTAGCCCTTCAGTTACTGAATGGAGTTTGGTATTCCACTCAGACCTCCGGAACCAATCTCATGACTTCAACCCTCCTAAGGGAGAGGCCCTCTGATAAACCGGTTGTGACCGTGTCAAAAAATACTAGGGGATTTTGGTTCCCTAATGGACAACAACTATGTCTCAAGTGTAAGTAACCGAGGGGTGTTTTTGGAAGCCTATCCCCCCGATCCTACCTAACTACAAAAATTCTTTTGTGTTCCCCAAGTGGGGTTAGAATGTTGGTTGAGTTAAGTAGTTTTTAAGTCTCACTTGAATTAGGTGACAGATTGTGTGCTCGTGAGGTTATGAACCCAGAAGAGAAGTGCCACACACCACGGGGGCAACTTCCTAAATAACAATAATACTGAATGAAAAAATTTTACCATGCAAAATTTGCTGAATAAACAATGCTGGAATTTTTTTTTAAAATTCTGTAAAGGAGGACAAAAATGTTGTTGCAGAAAAGGCTGTAGGGCTGCAGGTAGAACAGATGGTTGTGCAGGTGCAGAAAATATGGCAGCAAATGGGTTGGGTTAAAAAAAAAAATAAAAAAAAATCAGACTGCGGGTTTTTGGCGGAATCGCGCGGTCGGACCACGGGTTTGAGGGAAACAGGCGCGGTCAGGTCTCGGCTTTCTGGGGAAAAAAAAAAAAAATCAGACCGCGGGTTTGTGGCGGAATCGTGCGGTCGGACCGCGGGTTTGAGGCAAAAAAGTGCGGTCGGACCGCGGGTTTGAGGCAAAAAAGTGCGGACGGACCGCGGGTTTGAACGAAATAGGCGTAGATAGATCGTGGCTTTCTGGCTGACAGTGGTGGTCGAAATGAAACAAACAGGAAAAGAGACGCGGTCGAGCCGCAAGAAAAGGGACGATAGTCGTGATCGGGTCGCAGCTAAGAGCTGGAAAGGCGCGGTCGGGACGCGGGTAAAACGGCCAACAGGCACATTCGGATTGCAGCAAAGAGGAAAAAAGACGTGGTCGAGACACAGGAAAAGGGACGATAGTCGTGGTCGGGACGCGACTGCGGAGGGAAAAACTGCGGTTTACAGCAGCTGAAAACGACAGCCGAAAGGACAAAACAGGAAATAAAATAAAATAAAAACCAGTGGAGTCACCAAAACTGTAGCTAGGGTTTTAGCCCTAGCTTGTGCGAATGAGCACCTACTAAGGATAATGGATTCCTTAGTAGCAGTTCAATAATATGTGAAATAAAAGATGCTAAATAGTAATGAAAATTAATCTAAACATGTTCATGAAGCAAAATAGTAAAAAGTAAAGAATGAATTTTATTGATCTAACCTCCAATGTGGAGGTTGGTGAAGTCCGTTGCGCTGATCTGAGAGGTTGCTCCAAGATCTAGCTGCTCCTTCTCTTTCTCCAATGGTGGAAATGGGCCAAAAGGGGCTCTCACGGTGAAAGTAGCTCGATGGTGAGCTAGGGTTTCAAGAGCAATTTTGGCAGAGGCAGGATACTTGTGATTGTGGATATGGAATAAGGGGTCTCCATCACTTATTTATAGTGGTGGAGTGCCGGTTTAGGGTTAGGGTTTCAGCTGTTTTAGGGTTTTTTCCTCATTATTTTATATTTTTTCTTCCTTTTTGGAGATTTTTTGCTTTTTTGGAGGAATTTTGGATATTTTTTGGAGGAAAAGAGGGTTTTATGGCCTTTTGGAGGCTTTTTAGATGGTTTTATGGGTTTTTGATGGAAATATGGTAGGAAAATGGACAAATGAGCCATGTAATGGGGTAGATGAGGTAGTGAACCTTTTTTGGGTGTTAACACCCACCTAATTACAATTCTATTATGCAATGAACCATCAGCTCAACTGATGGCAATTGTCAATGAGTTAAATGACAAATTATTGTACTTTTAATATAGGAACAAAATGCAACCAAACTGTAGTTGGTTAGTATTTAAGAATATGGAATTGTACTTGGATTGATATAAAAGGCTATTATGTAAATGCATGGATAGCAATAGAGGTTTAAAAATTAAGACCAAGTGTTGTACAGTGACTGCCTAATTCTCTATCAAAAAATCAGTTTTTTATGAACACATATTCTTATGCATATTATGTATCATTTATGAACAGGAATTATGTTGCCAAAGAACCTAAGATCTGACATATATTGCATGTTCCTTCAGTTTGGAGTTCTAGGTGACTTCAACAAGGTTGATGCTAATACTGTATGCAACCACCAAAGTGGAAAGGTCTCTCACATATCTTGAAGTCAATAGGAAATTAAAACTCTCCATCATTCCCATCTTTGGTTTCTCTTGTAAAAAGTACGAGAGGTTGAGTTAAAGAACCTAAAATAACTTATGTTCTTAACATAACACATTTGAAAAACTGCAAGAAAATAGAATATAGATATACCTTCTTCTTACGAGATTCTCCCTTGGGAATTGTAGGATAATCCACTACAAATTTATTTACCCATTAGTAGTTTCCACATAATGTAAGCCCCAACAGCACCAAAATGTGCATCACTCCCTTCGAGGAGACTGCCCAACCATCCACACCAAGCCCAAGATTCTTACGCATATGGGAGAAATACTTAATAGTTCTCGCTGAAAAAATCAAGGCTACATTGGCTCCTAGGCCAAAAAATGGGTAGAACTGCTTTGCTTCATCCACTGTTGTAATCTCAAACAACCCCAAATAGCTCATCCCTTATATTGGTACAACTTGTATCCATTTTCATTTTTAATATAGACTTGTTTAAGATATAAATCCAAAAAACTAGCATTACCCATCGATAGAAATGAGTTGCAATTACTAAAATGCAACTCAAAATACAGGCCATAATAATCTTTCGAAATCTATTTCTACTTTAAACAGCTCTGACAAACTTACACCATCTTCTACAATAAATCCATCCACAAAACAACTCATTCTATTTTTTTTGGAATATTTTTCAATTTTTCGAATAGAAGCCTATTAGTAGTTGCATTGGAATACTAGTTCCTTAAAAACATTGTACAATAATCCTAATGCAAACTACTCTGCTTCATAAGATAAGGTGCATAGTTTATTACACTCACATATTCTATTGTATCATGCTATGTCTATATTTTTACCTTAAAAACATTACAATACAATAGTTCTGCTGTGATAATAAACCTAGTCTCTAAGAATACTAGTGTGTTTATACCACAACATTACTTCCAAAGTTTAATTTGTGTCAAATATTCGCCACTGTAATGTGCGTCGAACACCAATATGTTTATATTAAATGCATATCAAAGACGACAACCAAATCCACAAGTGAGTGCTTAAACAAATTCTTAATGAATGTCTCTCATCAATTAGATCAATCAATTCTTTATCAAACTCTCAACCCTTTCATTATCACCACTAGACCAAAGAAATCCTTTTTAGACTGAAGCTCAACACTAGACCAAAGAAAGCCTTTTTAGACCATAGCTCAACACTAGACCAAAGAAATCCTTTTTAGACCATAGTTGAAAATGAATTTTTATTTAGAAAATACTTTAAAGTATTGATTAGGATCTTATTGGCCAATATAATCAAAGACCCACCCTTCCAAAATGATCCTTATGATTTGTGTTGATAGATGAAGGATCAGCCCTAGAAAGAGTTAGCCAATGGCTTTATTGGGTGGTACCATTCATTCAGTTTCCTTCATAGTTCTTTAAGTGGTCATTTTATTTCAAGTTTAAGTTATGAAAATTTAAACTATATGTTTTGTTTTAATCCACCATTATGTTTGGTAAACCAAAATCTATTGCGACGGCTAAACCATTCGAGAGTGAAAGATTTCGTTCTCCCAAATAAATCCAAATATAAAATATTTTGAAACCCATAATTAAAAAGCAAGCTTTCAGAACGCTGCACTACATCAATCATTCTGAGTCTACATAGAGGAATGGATCTGATCATAGCTTCATCCAGGCCATATGATTAAGTAATTATCTACCAGCCTTCTGGGTCTTGGAATCCTTCCACTGAATAAGCATCAACTTGTATATTAGTCCAAACTCCATATCAACTAGGAATCGGTAATTGGCTAGAGTAAAATATTCATTATTTCATTTTTAATGCCTTTATAATTTTATGGAAATGGCCGAATGGGATACATACATGAAATATCTAGGAACTTCTTGTTGCAGTTCTATATTTGAGTGTGCATTAAGGTGGGAAAATGATTGCATAAAAAGGGTTGCATGGAATATTTTCCAAAGTATCAGCTCAAGAAATGCCTAGAAAAGTAGAGACTAGCTCTTAGGTTAGATTTATGTAAGACATAACTTGTAGATTGAGTGAATATCAGTCATTACAAGTCTCAAATATTTATTTGTGCCCCCAATCTATGCCAACCAAATCAACTAGAAAGCAATAGTGGACTACAACTTAGAGTCTTAGACTAAACTAAAATTCAAATCTGTATGGTTTAGAAAATAATAGCTACATGCACATGCCTTAAGAATTGATATTCATAGGGAGAATGCATTTTTGTTCAAATAGACCTTACGTTTTACAAGATTATCTGAGCATAGTATTTCATCTGATACTTTAAATATTATTATATTAGTCTTGACAATTTCTTTATCCTTTTATTATATTAGTCTCATCTCTACCGGCTGAAATTTCCTTTGGACGGGATTGCTTTGGAGGCAAATTCATGGCCAATTTATTTAACAGATCTACTTCAAACCTATAAATTTGTTGAAAATACATAGATGTAATTAAATATGTTTGTGGAGAATGAATGATAATAAACGCACTGCAAAATCATAAATAGCGCCACTACAAATTGAGACAAATTGAGAGTGAATTGATGTAACTACACAAAATTGATGAGAAATTTGCAAATATAAAAGCTCCTATATAAACAAATTCTAAATTAGACAACTTGAGAGTTTGAGACTTACCTGAGCATCTTCATCTAGCATGCTCATCTTCCACAAAATTGTTCTTTGAACTTGATTTGAAACTATATCGAAACAAATCTCTTTCTCTGCTAGTCTATTCAGAAGATGTCCCAAAGGAAAGTTACATAACACAAAATATCACAAAAATAATATACATTTACAAGAATTCTTTAACCAATAACTGTCCTTTAACCTTAAATGTAAGAGGATTTACTATATAATTCAGGGCCTGCATAAAAGATTCATTAAGAAAAAAGGTTGACTGCACATGCCTCCAATCAACCCTCTCTCTACTACTTTAGTATCAATCTCAGCTGATATACATTTCAGGGAAATTATTGTGAGAGCTTCTTGGATATTTTTCTTGAAATAAAATATTTTTAAGTCAACAATTATTGTGAAAATATGATGCCTCATAGAGTTATGCTTTAACTCTTTCCCTTTTTTTATTGGTTTAAATCTAGTTATCACAATAATTGTTATCCTTTATTGGTTTATTGCTTTTACATCTAGTTATTACAACTACTTTACTCTTAAATTTACTTTTCACAAAATAGAAAACCTAATATCCTCAAGAGAAGCACCCTCCTTTCTATTTATGGAATAAGGAAGAGAGTAATTATAAGCAAACCCTGTACTAGGTCTACAAGTGGACGACTTAACAAGACAAATTCCAATCTAACCAATCCATGAACACTCCAAGAGAATGTTCCTTAACTAGAGACCTTACATGTGCTAAGGGTAGGTGATTACAACACAACTTCTGCCTACACACTTCTCCAAGTAACTGAGGTAGTGTGAACCACATGTATAAAGGTCACATAATCCCATGCCTGTATGTTCCAACTTACCCACTTAGAAATGGCCTAAACTGACTTCTAACCTAAATGCCATGTAAAATTGGTTTTTCTCTCTTCCTATGTGACTTGGCTTTCTAGAGAGTCGAAGAAAGGTTGCTTGCAATAAAGTTTTCCTAGTTGAACACAATGCAGTGCTTCTCTAGGTGAGACTATTAGTTGGAAAGTGGAATGAAGCAGTCCCCATACACTGTCTATGTCCCTGACCTCCATTTTGAGGAGACTAAAGTTCTAAAGGGTGGATTTTTCTAACATGATTAAGATGAAATGGGTCTAAAGAATTGTGTTTATCCTCCATATGCATTGTGCTAATTGTATAAGTATCTGCATAAGTTTCTCCCTGTATAAGAAAGAGCTCTCATGCAAATAGTGCTTTACATCCCCAATATTAATAAGTGATGATGGAGGACACTGAACCTCCAGATTCTCTAAAAAGAGGGGACCAAAGGAAACAATTAATATAAAAAAAAGAACAAAAATAAACTTGCTGACCAAGAGGAATTCGATATTTTTAGAATAGTCTAACTTTTCTCAAGGAAGGTATATAGAATAAGATTGACTCCTACAAATACATAACCACTTCATATAGAAAAGAGACAAAGAAACAACAGAGTATGTTACCTTAAATCATTATTAATGATGTACAGTAGATATTTAACTTCACTCTTGCAAATGCCAAACAACCAAGGTAAGCACAGGTTGTTCTTGCTAAATGAAGTGGCTAGAGAATAGAGGGGTCAAAATTTATAATGATGGTCAAAAACCTATCCTTGGTTGCAAAACAATGCAGGAATTTTAAGAGGTAGAGAAAAAATTCTAAAGGATTCAAGAACACAGTATACATTGGGGCCCTAAGATGTCCACTCTGTGGATCAATACATTCATGGTAATACACTGAATAATAAACTCATTTTCCAATTAAACATAGAATTGAGTGAAAATCCAACAACAGTAAGCAAGCATTAGATTCCAGTATGTTAGATAAGAAAATTAACATACATCACTCATTTTCATTCCATGATGCTTATCCTATTGCTCAACGAAAGGTCAATCAAAGAAATCTCCATTATACGTCACATAAATCCTAGGCTTCAATTCTTGCATGTGATTGAACCACTGCCTAAGAATATATGTCTAGAAAACATAGCAAACTTCCAGGGGATCAATACTTGTTTTTAGATCTATAGTATTAGGGTAAACAATAAATGCCAGATATACCTCATTTGGCACATTTTCTACTTTGAAATTTCCTTCAAATTATTCTTTTGGAGTGTACTACAAGTATTCAATGCCCCCCCCTACACACTCAGGAAACAAACAAAAGGGAATTGGAAAAATAAAGAAGAGCAACAATGTTCATAACAAGAAATGCAGCATCAAGCTACAAACACTAAAAATATGTCATTTACAGACAAAAATGGACTGGGTTTAGTGGCAATCTGCAAACAATAAAAATACACCAAAGAAGGATATAGATCACCTGTTTAATCATTTAAATCCTGCTGTATCAGTAAAAGAACCCATTTATTTTGGAGGAATCAATTTTACATAATTACAATTTACAACCTTTGCCACCAAAATCCAAACCATATTCTAACCTAATTAAAAAACTTACTCTAAAAAGTTATAGAGGGGACTTTATGAGAAAAAGTGTCAATACAAACTATCATTGAATCCAGATAGGTTAATCATGGATTTCACTAAGTTGAAATTAAGAATAGTACAATCTATAACCTCTATAAAACGAAATTAAAAGGAAAGAATAGACTGATTCACAGAGCTATATAAACTTTTACATTCATGAGGCCACTAAGTGACTTACATAACAAAAATCAAAGTAGCATCTAAAACATGTAGAAGTTTCCAAAAGATTACATGAGACAATCAATGTATCGACAATTGCAGCATGGTCCAACTGGAAGAGACATTATCACCTAGTCCTTGATATTTATCACTTGGTGCAGCTAAAATGAGATTCATTAACAAAAAATCATTTCCAAAGCTTAGAAAGATATTTTTAATATGCTTCAAAATGAGCAAGAAGATTTAGAACATTTTCAAATGAAACCTAGGATTTCTTGTTGTAAAAGCCAGCCTCCTTCCCCTGCAATTTCACCCTTTGTGCATGAACTTATATAAATTTCCATCCTAATCACATAATTTAGTTTTTCCATGACTACTAGTTTCCCTACAATAAATCAGTTAATACTTTTGATTTTTCCCAAGGTGTTGTCTATTTCTCCATTTACTAGAATAGTATAATTCTCTCTTCAAACTTCAGATTCACACCACTTTTCCTCCTTGACCAACTTAGCATAGATGAAAGAAATCCAAAAACAAAGGATAGGTTGACTAATGGGAATAAAACAATAACAAGTGTTTTTACCTCTCGATTTATAATAAGATAGCCTTGACCATCCACCATGTGTGAAATCATCATTATCATGTCATATTCGGCATCAGGCAACTTCAAAGGAAGCTTGGTTTTCTCTATATCAAAAGCACACACATGAACTTCGGCTCGTTGAAGAAGATCTGCCCTATTTTCCAAGGTAACCTTTGAAGAGTCCACTTTAACAGTGTACCATTATCCACATCTTGCATCTGCAGGATTGCAAAATCCAAAGAATGAATGTTAGTTTTTGGGTATATAAAAACGCTTGCTGCAAAGGATGTTGAATGTGGACTTATGATGTAGAGACAAGCCATTCTTTGTTCAAAAGCATCTTGAAAACATTGAATGTGGACTTATGATGTAGAGACAAGCCATTCTTTGTTCAAAAGCATCTTGAAAACATTGAATGTGGACTTATGATGTAGAGACAAGCCATTATTTGTTCAAAAGCTTCTTGGAAACATAATAGTATGCCACTATGCATGACTGGATTGAAATTGCATGTTTCTATAAACCCCTAGCTTATCATCAAAGTATCAAGTTTACAATGTATTATTAACCAACCAATACTGAACCAATATAGTGTACATGGTAAAGTCTAGGTGTACATGATAAATCCAGCCTCCTTCCCCTGTAATTTCAAACAACAAGTAGAGATATGATCAGGCTTGTATTAATGTGGAGACCCAGAATCAACACCCACCCAACCAGTTGGTGGAGATGAAGCCAGGTGCAAGTCCCAAGTGAGTTTGATGGCATAGATTCGCTGTCATAGCATAGCAGCTTAGTCAAAGAAATTCTACAAGACATATTTCTCAAAAAAAAAAATAGCACCCAAAAATATCCCAAAACCCCGCTCTGGAAATTTACAGTTTACTCAAGTATTGGTATAAAAAAGGGAGGTGCATTTTGTATGATTCCAACTAGCAAGCGAGATATTCAAAATTCAAGGCTGAATTTTTGAGCTCCCTCGTTATAATGTGTATGTATGTAGAAGCACTAAGTTAACACTACATGAATGAAGAGAGTGATGGATAAACAAATGTGTCATTAAAGGAAATTATTATTCTGCTACTGCTGTTGGTGGTTCTACTAGAGGATATTCTTCTATTTCCCATTCAAACCTTTCTTAAAAAACACAAACTCCTCCTAGAATTCCATAGAAAAGGAAAACCATTCCCTTGATCTCAACCTTGTTTGACAATATAGGGAAAATATGACCTTGCAATTGCAATTTTTTTATGCACATGAAATATTTTTTGAGGCATGCTCTCCCCCTTCACTAAGATGGCATATGATATAGCCTATAAATAAGGAAACTCAAGTATAAAGACCCCTAAGCACATGAAAATATCCATACTACTCTCCTTGGTAAGGAGAAAGCAGAGTTTGACACTCTCAAGCCAATCTGATGTGAGTGATGAAAGGAGAGTTACTCCATTTTACATATGGATGAATGGAAAAAATAGTTAACCAAACCCCTGTTGACCAAAATAGTCAGGTGATACTATTATAATAGTCATGGACAAAATAGAAGTCAATCCATACAATGGATTACCAAATACAAACATCAAACAAATCCTCGCCTATAAGCCTTATTTCCATGGACCATTTGAGTCTAAAGCTATTGTGACTAAAATGAAGACATTAATTTGTTGCGAAACTAAATGCATCCTGCTACAATTGATCAAGTATTCAAACAATATATCTTTGATGCTATCATGCCGAACCATTTATATAAACATGTTATATAACATCTATCATTTACTAATTCAATTCAAGTAACTAAGTACTTTAAAATCCTCAAGCAACAGTAACTGAGTTCTTTAAAATCCTTAAGCAACATTAAATGACACTCAATTGCTTAATCTAATCAAGGAATTTAAAATACAATGATCTAACATAAATTATGTAAGCAAAAAAATTTCATAACAACTTCTATTTAAAAGAATTGTCTACCCCTGGATACAATAAATAGAAAACTTATTTAGTAATCTGCTCAATATCAAATAGAAAACTCATTTAGTAATATGCTTAATATCAGCATAGGCATACCATAAATTTTGTTGTTTAAATGACGAACTAAAAGTGTGGTCATATCCCAAATACAAAGTAAGTTTATAGAATGTGATAGTCATGTATTAACCATAAAATCGTGAAGGTAGTATGTATGAAATGAGAAGGCATGCAAAAGTCTGCAATGTAACAGTAGAAACATCCATGTCATACTTCAAAGCATACTTCACCGACAATAAAGACTAGAGTAAGAAAATATGGGCATAAAGACCATGACTACCCACCAAATCAAGATCTTCTTTATCCACAATTTCTATGTCAGCAATGTGACCCTCATAGCAATGATGTAACTATGCCTCTACGTCCAACTGCATCTTATCCTGTAAATCAATGTGTGTGAAAATGCCTTCCTTAAAATGGAAATAGTACAGGAAATGTATTTTATACATAGACTTAAGTGTGAAACCAGTTGTCAATATCAGGTGGCCTGACCTTTATATGACTGTAGACAATTGCGACTAACAACAAAAATTAGGACAGTGATTACTAGAAAAAGAATAAGTTAGATGTTTAAGGATATCCAAAACAAGAAACATATTTAGATTCATGCTGCAAGAAATACTTAGTTCTAAAATTGCCTTCAATAGTTCTAAATTTCTAAGCATGGTTGTCATCACATTGAGTCTACAGACTGAACACTGGAAAATCATGCCCATGTTGATCATATATTACTGACCTTTGTGGAAAACGTAGAAATATGAAGCAAACTTGTACTTAGATTTGAATGAAGATCCATCCTGCCACCCAAAAGAGCACAACCAAATCATAGTGTGAATCCAAATAGTATCAATAGTATAGAAATTTATTATAATACTACAACTAAATCAGACATGAATATCAATTACTTTGAAATAAAAATATCTGGCAATTCACCTAAGATACAAAGTAGAGATCAACACAACTGAATGTTTTGTTGTCGTCTTGGCCCTCAAATGATGTCTACAGAAAAGGTAAGAAAGAAATTGAGAAATAGAAAATCTTGTTGTCTTATGTGACTAGTCAAAAGGAAGCATTGCAGATATAGAAATATTTTTAATTACAAACAACAGTAAGAGAATATACAGTATTTCTTTCATATAGTCAGTATGCAATTGGGTTAAGCAAGAGAATATACAATATTGCTTTCATATAGCCACTATGAAATTGGGTTAATGGTTGAAAATTAGAATGTTTGGCGATGTCAATAGAATAATTTCTTGCATAAAGTCCAACCAATTACAACTTAAGCTAGATGGAGAATACTCAAACAGTTTTTGTAGGGCATGTTGAAGATGCATGATAAGTGTATGTTGAAAATACTAGTTTTTGCAGGGCATGTTGAAAATGCATGATAAGAGTGCATTGAAAATACATGGCAAAAAGGGATTTGTAGTCTTGATAACTTTGGCATTTTGTTTTAGTAACAAACATGCTTCCTTATTACATTGAAGTGAGTATCCACCGCTTATCACTTATCAAGAGGTAGAACACAGTTTCACTTGTAAGGCATGTGACCAGTGCAACCACGGCCTCCTTGCGCGAGTTATCACTTATCAAGAGGTAGAAAATAGCTTCACCTATGAGGCACATGTGAGGCATGTGACCACTTGTCCTAACATAACAACCATGATGGTAGAACCATGGCCCTGTTGCAAGAGCACGCTGGCCGCTTTTTTGAGCAATCAAACCTCAGTAAGTGCAAATGTAACAACACTCTCATTTCACCTACAGGAATAATATTTTGAGGATGCCACTTTGTTTTAGGTGTAAAATTAACAAATAAAACCTTACCCTCTCAGAGAAAGACAGTATAAACTGAGATCTATCATCTGCCCCCTTTTCAAAATGCAATGGTAAGGAGGATTTTAGGACAGCCTGTTTTATCTACTGCAAAACTAAATAACATAAAAAATGGTATTCAAATGATTGAAATGTAATGGTGGGGAAGGAGAACTAGTAGCCATAGTTATTAGACTTTTCAAAATGACCAGCAAGCTCAAACTAAAAATGAAAAGAGTTCAGATACAACTTCAGATTGCAGGCACATGAACGTGACCACTTGTGCAATCGAATTAAATACAACGGTGTTGATATTTGTGAAAAAGTGGTATACGCAAGGTAAATTACATATGATATGGTGAGGATCCATCCTAAGCAGGGTTCACCCTCGGTGAAAAGATCAAACCCTAGCTTGGATTCCATATCCTCGTCTGCAATGCACCTCATTTTATTATTTGTTGTACCTCCGTGACCACGACTGCGACTGCCTCCCTTTCCCCATCCTCTTCCTCATCTGCCATCAGAGGCATTGAACTTGGAGCTATGAGTGCTCATGTTTTTGGAATCTGATTGGTCTCCAAGGGAATTGAACGTCGATCGAACTGGAAATCCTCCAATGGAAAGATCCACTCTGCCCATGGCCAAGATCCTTATCAGTCAAGTTAGAAATATGTCACTCTCTTGGGTGGGGCATGGAATTATATCCCCCTGTCTCATTTTTTTCCCCTAATGATAAATACAAGAAATAGCAGCAAGACAGAGCATGAAAACATAGTTTGAAACCAAGGACCTCGCCCAATATATACGAACTGAACACAAATACTTAAAATTTAACCATTTGTTAAAGGAATGCAATCTCCATTTTTTATGAGTTATGGTGATTGAAACCCTTGGCAACAAAAATCAAGGCTAAATGGTGGAAGGAAAATGATTGAGTTACAAAACAACATATTTAAGACATCGCCATTGGTCTCCTATGTTCGGATGACGAATTGAATTTTGACCAATGATATGTTGGTCTCCTTTGCTCATCCTATGTTGGGTAGAAATGAACCTTGTCCACAGGAATGTGCAGAAATGCCAATGACAATAACAACGCTCTCCGTTGTTGAATGATATGCACTATTGAATTCTCTATAGAAGTCAAGGAGGGGTTCAAATGGCACACTATCGAATGCTTTGCAGGTTCAAGGAGGGCACAGAGGCTTCAAAATGGTGGGGATTTTTTTTTATGTTATGTTTTATTTATTTTTATATATTTTGTTTTGTTTTTTTATTATGTTTATATGTGTTATTAAATTTAAGATTATAATTGAAAAAAAATCGTTTAGTTATATCCAGCGTTCAAAATTGAACCCTTTCCAGCCCTTATCCCTTCCAAGAAGTGTAATGTTAAAATTGTCCTTCAAAAAAATATATATATATATATTAATTTTACTCTACCAATTAAGAAGGGCATAATTTATATCAACATTTCAAAAGAAGGGAAACATTTGAAATTATTCATCCATATAAATTTCTCAAGATGTTGAAATTCCTATGCTATAAAGTTCAACAAGTCATTCAAAATATTGTAAATATGATAAATTATTATCACTCACTCACTCATGTCATGCACTCACTGCTTAGTTGTGCAAGATGACCAGTAATCATTGATGACTACAAAGAACTAGCCATCGATATGTGACTCTAACTCCCGAGTCACTTGGCGCTGCAATCTAAAGTGTGACAATTTTTCAACAATTACGACTATAACAAAAAAGAACTACTAGGCCTAGAATGAGATCAAAACTTTGTGCCTACTACGTATGTGAACCTTGCTACCAATGTCCACTTGTTTTTCATCAAAATGAAATTCAAAAGGTCGGTTTGATGAGTCCTCCTCTACAAGAATTCATTTCTTCCATGAATATCATGGACTCGTGACAACTATAAACGACACTCGATGTCAAGCAAATACAAATAATGACATGTAGCTAGGATCACAAATTGTTCAGAGGTCGATTTATGAAAATGTTGCTATACAGAGGTGTCATTGGGCACACAATATGGAGAAACAATGGTTATTAATAAAATTTAAAAAACAATTGTTGGCTCAAGAATAGTCTTCAATTTGATGGGTGGCATGATCGTGATGTAATCTCCCTATGTCCTTCCATCTATTGTGGTTTCTCACAACATTTGTCCTCAGCGCCACCGAAATACATATAAAATTACTTGTCTTTACATCCTTTCCCCTTTAAATCCTCATCTCATAGTAATAACTAAGGATTATTTTGCATGCACATCGGCACCTTATAATATGAATTGAGTAAGGTGTAGAGACAACCATAAAATATTAAATGTGTCAAGACACAAAGAGTAAGAGACAACTATAAGTAAGTCTTATATTAAATTTACCATATAAGTATTTAATTAACACTATCAACTAAAATTTGACAAGTTGGATTGTTGTGATCTTCTTATTAGTCCTTACCAATGTGATTGCAAGGCATTCTTTGAGGGTGAAGTCCATAATTTTAGGTCTTCTTCTTCATTATCATGCCTTTTGGTAAGACAATAAAGAGGGTAGTGGCCTACATCGACATGGAAAATGGTTTTGATATAGAGGTATACACATTAGATTTTTTTATTAAATAACTTAAATTACTACATGTTCCTATCGATTCTCTGAATCGTGGACTGGTACAAAACACAACAAACTTTAGAGCCTCGAGCCCTTAATTACACACACTTAGAACTTTCTCAAATCTAGCCATTACTAAACTTCATTTGGTATTTTGGTTCAATTTAAAAGGTGGATTGTTGAGAGACAGACATGTAGTGTGTTGCAAGGATTCAATTGACTTAGGCTTGATTCCATTTCCCCTCCATCCCATATTACATGTATTCTTTCATGACAAGTGTTGAACAAAAATTTTTGATTCCCTGACCCCAGTTATGCTAGCTTTGCTAACTTGCTTGGTATGTGGGAATTTTTTTTTTAATGTTTTATGAGTTTTGTATTATTTTTCTTAGGTTCCCAATCCTTATCATTCTTATATCTCTAAAGATTGGATTGCACTTGGATTCACCAATATGGTTATGACATACCTAAGTAGTTTTTTTGTATAATTAAGTGTGCTCCAATTTGAAAAAATAAAATAGAATAGTTGTATTTTAAATCATCCTAGTTGCTGATAGATTGTTGATTTGAGGATGTTGAGGTCTTAGTGTGAGTCTACTACCAATTTAGTTCAAAAAGTGTAACTGCTCTTACTACAATATATAAGAGTGGATCAGCCATAACATCTGATATTTCCATGTACGAGTTAAATTCCATTGAAAAATATAATTCACATAATGTTCAGGAAAAATTGATCAAGATACACTATAAAGTACACCAGAAGAAATATAATATGGCACAGTAAGTCATTTTAGTATATCAAGTGTGCATGATTAGTGAGGATAGGATCCTAGGCATGTAAAATAGTTAGAGCCATGTGAACTGCAGTAAGAAAAGATCAGATTAGATTTTAGAAAGTTTTGTATTGTGTGTGATGTTGTAAATAGATGAGACTATTTCGTTTTGCCAAACTTCAAGATGTGTGCTTTTTCTTTAATTTATTACTGCTTTGAAGTTTTAATTTTTTCTCTATTTTAAAGGTACAGAGAAAGAGGACTTTATGCCAGAGATTGATGATGGGAAATCCAGATCATTTTTTATGAAAGCTTAAAGTTGTATGCTGATAAAATATAGTTTACAAAAAATTATAATATCCAAGAAGCAACTGATGAGGAAAATGCAACAACACAAGCGAATTTGGAAGCAATTGATGATCCTAATGGTGCAATGACTACTATTTTCACCAGTGTACCTAGTGCTACAACCAGTGCTGATATTAGTCTTACATGATTATTAGAC
Organism: Pseudotsuga menziesii; assembly: GCA_001517045.1. Lineage (NCBI taxonomy): Eukaryota > Viridiplantae > Streptophyta > Pinopsida > Pinales > Pinaceae > Pseudotsuga > Pseudotsuga menziesii. Next base: position 162,598 of record LPNX010455480.1, on the reverse strand, counting down.
GAGTCCCTTCACTATGAGACTTTCTTCTCTATATTAGGAAGTGAAACTCAAAATAATGGAAGGCGTTATGCTCGTTTATCAATATCAGATGACTTGAAAAAAATTTCAGTTAAAAAATCACCACCTACAACTTACCTAGAGCTTATATTGAACCTTTTCAAGGTACTAATTTTCCCCTTAACAAGTAATCTAAATGTGACAAAGTGTGAAGTGAAAAGGGTGGTGAATATTGCACTAGATCTAAATGTGACTCATTTACCTAGTTAATCATGTACTTTGAAAATGGAGATCGCGACATGTGGGTTGGAAAAAAACAACCTATGAATAGTGACACAGACAACTCAAACACAACATGTGCATCTAAAGTACCTTAAGTGATAAACCTAGGAAAAAATCCATTAAACCTAGAATCCTTTCAGAGGTTAATGTTGGGACACATATAATATCAGCTAGTTATGTGGAGAAGATGGATCTTATGTTATAGAGGTTAATGTTGGGACACATGTAATATCACCTAGTTATGTGGAGAAGCTAGATCTTATGTTATATTGCATGGGTTTCAATGGTACCGATGGAATTGACCCTCCTTGAAAGGATAAACTTGTTTGTCCGAGACCATCTTGATTCATAGGCATAGGAGCACTCCCTCTAATTTGAACACATTGCACAATAGAAAAATTGCTAACGGGTCTGACATAAGTTGTTCTAGCAATCCTTGAACCAAGGCACTCTACTAAACCACTAAGAATTTGTTAGTATGATATCGAGTTCCTCCATTACAAATTAAAATCTATTACGATTGGAAGAAATCAATGGAAACACAATGACAATACAAGGGGTTCCCATTGATTATAGAATGGAGTTGTAATTAACTTAAACAACGCATTTCAATGTTGTATGATATAGAGTTTTTCCATTACAAATTGTACTCTATTGTGATTTGATTCATGGATTAAGAGTTGTGCTCAGCTTCCAAGTTTGTCACATTCATTTCCTTCTAGATTTGAAACCCTTATCATCTTGGAGTATAGTGAATAATATTCAATAGATTGAGAAAATGGATTCCTTATAACCTATGCAACAATATTTTGTTGACCCATCTTGTCATATTTTATCACTAGCCTTATACATGACTGCATCTCACTACAATGTGTTGCATAACAACCCCTTCACAAGCTTTATACCAATAAATATTTATAAGCTCTCTGCATCGTATTTCCTTGAGATTTATAACAACAACATTTGTGGAAATGTACCTACTTACATGGGACACGTGAGAGTATGCCTTCTTCCCAGGGACATATTTAATAAATTTCCTAATTTTCTTCTTTCAGACAACAATCTTAGTTGTGTCCTTCCTTCTGAAATAGGAGAGATGATGAAACTAGGAAAGCTTGATCTAAAACCACAATAATATCACTAGAACCATTCATTGGAGGCTTTTATATCTCAACGAATCCTTCAAAAATAGGGAATTTAACTAAGGTTTTATATATTAGAGAAAAATAATTGTTGGAAGGAACCATATCACCAACTCTTGGCCATCTTGTGATGTTGCTGACAAGTTAACCTTGATTATATGGCTGATGTGGAAACACTTAACTATGATGATTTGGATATTGTTTCAAAGATACAAAATATCCAATAGTGTTTATAAAATAGTTTGCTAAAAGAATATTCAAAACATATTTCTTCAAGCACTGCAACAAATATAATGCTTTCTAACATTAGAGGAGTCTTGCCTCTTGGTGCGTTTCTGTAATGTCTTGGTGGTGAGCGCTCAAAATAACTCCTAAAACTTGAATATATACCACATCAAAATAAAATTATTCTGTTAGGAATTCCTTCCAACTTTGGAAATTTAATGAGGATTTATTAATGCATACAAACTTATCCCTTTCATGAATATTCCTTTCACAAAGGCGATGAGACCTTGGGGAAGAGCGATCTGGAGATGGTGTACGATAACGTCAAGCATAAGATAAATGGCATATCATGATGCTTACAACTTAAAATATAAATGTACCTTCATCAACTAAAACTATACTCTTACCTTTTCCTGGAAATATTTCACCAAAATTAGAAATCTTAACTAGAACAATAGGTCTTCCTTGATCTGTAGTTGATAATCACTCAATTTTGTTCAGTACATCAACAAATCTTCCAAAGAAGACATGCTTGCTGCAGATAATAATAAAAGGGACATTAATTATATGAGAGTAAAACAGACAATAGAAATGGGGAGAGGCAACATATCCAAATTAGTTAGACAAATGTTAGCCTCACCCCCTTAGTAGCATATAGACCAACTGAGTTGGACTGAAGAGAACTGCCTAAAAATATTTATCAGAATTTAAAATGTCAAATGGTATAAATACATTGGTGTCTCACACCCAAAGAAAGTAACCCATTATTTCAAGGTAAAGGAATCTTGTATTTCTAAAATACAAAATTTCCATATGGTGACACTCATGAGTCATGGATAAAGAGAAAATATGTCGATCACAACCAACATGTAAAGCTGCTTAGACAAACTCAGGTGAATACAAAAAATAATAGATATGGAATCAAGTATATACCCATCAACATGAGGTGTTGTTGCAAAAGTAATAAAGAACTAAGAACCATTGGTGTTCTAAGATACGCAATTTCCATATGGTGACACTCATGAGTCATGGATAAAGAGAAAATATGCCGATTACAAACAACATGTAATGGTTCTCATACAAACTCAGGTGAATACAAAGTCTGTGGGACTTGATGGATTAATATTTTATGGGATCAACAAAACAATTACTCATTGAGTGAATAAAATAAAAAATGGAGAAAAGCCTAAGTATATCTCATCAAAAGAACCACTGCCAATTTTGTGCCCAAGTCTATACTTGTTGTTTACGTGTGACTCCATGTCACAGGATGTCACAATTTTAGACCCTATGTGCACACATGCAAGGTTAATATGCACATTCCAGTACTCACAATCATGTCCCAACACCCCCCCACACACACTTCAACATCTACACGTGTTCTAGCTCTGTGCATACACTTTGTCATCATGATATTTGTGGAAATGACCATATTTTGTTGAAGATCTCTACACTAAACTATAATATGAAAATATATATATGCACAATGATATTTAAAAAGTTTCTTGTCAAGTTATGGTTGTCTTAGATGGTTCCCTTTAGCAGTAAAGTGCATTATACATGTAGCATAGTATAATTGCTTGACAAAATCAGTGAACCAACAACATACTTGGTTGTAATGATAAATAACCAAGTTTTATGCAATCAAGCACTAGCAAAATGAAGTCAAGAAATATAACAAAGATACCATATTTGGAATATATTGGGAAAATTGCCTGTAATGGCAAGCTCAATAAAGGGTTTGGTTCTTGTATTTCATACCTGTAAAAATGACCTTATGGTCATTGGAGGCCAAATAATACTTGAAGGTGAAAATATAGAGTTGAATTTCTTGCATCCTACACCTAAAGGAGGAGCTTTGAAATGGAATTTTCTAACAGTTAAGGAATATGCAAGAGTTATACTTCTCACATATGAAACCATCCTATTGGCATCAATTCCTTGTTGAATGGTTATCAAAAATACATTTGATATTTTTCCACTTGCATATTTGGCCTATCAATACCTATGTGTTGGAACGTTGAATTCTCTACCAGCTTTTAGTAACGATCTGAACAAGGAAAATTCCTTTGTCATAGTAGTGGCTCTTAAAATTCATGGCATATTGAGAAATGTAATACTATGAACAAGTGACAAAGTATATTACAAAATATCTAGTAATCAAGAGTAATATTAGAAATGGGGATTTACAGATGTTTGTAGAAGGAAATATCATTGGCAATCTATGGTGTCGAATCCTCCATCCAGCAAAGTAGCAGGTCCACATTACCAGCATTCAAATCCCATATTTTGAAGATCAACCCCATATTCAAGGGCATCAAATCGAGCATTTCCATGCAGTCATTTAACAAGTGGTATTCAAAGGAGGGACAAATATCAAAGTATAAGATATTAAATCATATTTGGGTAATAGATTGAACACTTGAAAGCTACAGGATTCTAAGAAATCCTCTCTAGATTTATGGAAATAGTGGGGCATATATCCTCAAATTTCAGGTAGAATATTAGTTGATAGTTATAGTCAAACCTTATATTTTAAGGGAATCAAACTCAGTAGCGGTACTAGCATTTAGCAAATCAACTCAATAGCAGTACTTAGCATTTAGAAAATCAACTCCAAGTGTAGCATTTCCTGGCTCTATGTTGAATGTTTTTCTTGTCGAAATTCATGGCGCAATTCATGTCACTAACCCTGGATTCATATATGGTGCTATGCTATTCAGGACGTTTTTTTGGAGGCTATTATTGGCGTTATATGGGATGCTTTTGTGTACATTGATTGGGTTGTTATTTGGGATGCTAATTATCATCCAAAATAACGCCAACTTTTAAAAATGGACGATATTTGGGATGCTAATTGGGATGCTAATCGGGACGCTAATTGGGATTCTAATTGGGATGCTAATTGGGATGCTAATTGGGATGCTAATTAGGACGTTAATTGGGATGCTAATTAACATCCAAAATAACGCCAACTTTTAAAAAGGGATGCTAATTAGGATTCTAATTGGAACGCTAATTGGTATTCTAATGGGGATGCTAATTGGGATGCTAATTGGGACGTTAATTGGGATGCTAATTAGCATCCAAAATAGCGCCAACTTTTAAAAAGGGACGCTAATTGGGATGCTAATTGGGATGCTAATTGGGACACTAATTGGGATGCTAATAGGGACGTTAATAAGGACTCTAATTGGGATGTTATTTGGGATGCTAATTAGCATCCAAAATAGTGTTAACTTTTAAAAAGGGACGCAAATAATGCCATTAAAAGTGCCATCCCATGGAAAAGCATCCACTTTGTCCAAAAAATGATGAAAAATACACTAAAAGGGATAGTGGACGCTGAAAAGGAAGCTAAAAGGGATGCTATTCATAGGTTTTTGTTATAGTGCCTTGTGAGAGTGTGCTAGGGTTTCACCTTAGTCCTTCTAGGCTAGTTGTTTAACCTAGGATCCTTCCTCACTAGGTTAGTGCTCCTCCTCAGAAAATCTTAGGCTAGGTATGGCTTGTGCTAGGGTTTCCTTAGGTTTTCACCCTTTCTTCTTACAAAATTTGATCTACTATTAGTTCTTAGCTTTGGATTATTTTTGGATAGTTATGGTTATTTTTAGTTTAAATAAGGTTAATTTATGTTATCTCACACTGCTACTTCCATATAAATCCCTCTCAGACCTGCCTAAACCTTGGTACAACCTTAACCCGAAATCTCGCACTGGTTGTTAGCCCTCCCCTCGGCTTCACCTGACACCTTTTCCTCCTTCTCCAACACCGCGAGACACCCCTTCAAGCCTTGTGACCATTCTCTTCTACCGCCTATCCTCCACTGCTTCCAGTATTCCTTCCCATCATAGCCTGTAGGGCTCTCCTTAACATTTTTATTGCTTCTCTTCCCTCCTGCACTACCAGATACGTGCAACTCATGGTATCACTTGGCAGCTACATGACCCCCTGTTATCAACCAAAATGGAACTTCTTTATTTGAGTACTAACATCCAATATGTCAGGACACAAAAGGACAATAGGATTAAAGTTACCAAAACACTATATATGTGCATGACCATTGATACATAAACTCCTTACCAGCTTAAGAAATTTTCATTTGGAGATTAGGGATGCACATATGACTGCTTTCATTGCAACCCTCATGTAATACGTGACTATTTGCATTGCAACCCACATGTATCTTGAACACATGACTTGCCTTAAAGCAAGGAGCATGTCATACGCGCCTTTCCTATATTCATACTCGTGTGTACCTTAATTCAATGTTAAAAAATATAAATCACGATTAGTCGAGATCAGTTGAGCCTTAATCCATAACTATCTCAAATGTCTCAACCATCCTAACCTTAGAAACCACTCTATTTCCTCATGTATAAATAGAGGCCTTGGTATGGGACTAATCAATCATTCTTAGAAGAAAAAAGTTATGTTGGTTGTATGCCTTCAGACCACTTGGAGCAGCAGAACTCAGTGTCCTCAGTTTGCAGAGGAGTCCTTGTTTCAGAAGCTAGGTTGTAATCTCACTATTCTCTCTTTATGCATAAAGAAATTTCTTTTTCAAATATTTGTATTGCTGCTTTCTCAAGTATGATGGATTATGAATTATTTCAATTATATTATTATGAATATGCATTTCACTAACCATTAATATATATATGAGATATTGCTTGAAGAATTTTTCTTTTGCAGGAGAATTGTAGAAGCCCTGGAAGCTTTGAAGAAGATTGAAGGAGGAGAAGACCAAGATTGGATAAACCGTCATAAATCGGGTAAGCCAAGCCTCCTTCCTATTCCTATTTCATTTTCTAGATAAGATGATTGTTTGCAAGTTTCTTAACAAGTTGGTAACCCCAGAGATCCTAGGTTATAAGGGTGCATTGTCCTGAACAACAGAATTGGCGACTCTGCTGGGGAGTCCAGCCTACTATGGGTCCGTTCTTTAGGTTCCCTTACCATCCTTTTCTTCTTTTTATTCTAGATGTGTTCAGTTTGTTTTTGGCCTTTGATTTATAGTTTATCTTGTTTGGATCCTTGTTTCTAGTCTTTTTCCTTTGAAAAAAATTAGCAGCACACACGGGTTGTCTGCCTAGACAGTTGCGTGTTTCACTTTGTACATGCGGGTTTCCTCTTGGACAGTCTCATGTCGTACATGGGTTGTATGTATAAACAGTCGTGTGTTTCCTGTAGTAGTATTTTGGTCTATTAGGGTTTGCGTGTCCCTGCTTTTTGGATTTTTGATTGCTTGTGAGGTTCTGTTTATGACATGACTCTATGAGTTTGAGGTCTGTATGTCACATCATATACTTGATTTCGTCAAGTCCTTGAGCTTTTTGTGTTTGATTTTCTTGCATTGGTGAGTGTAGGTGGTCCTCCTTCTTGGTTTGTAAGTCTGAGTGCTTCTGTTCTAGGTCAGTAATCAAGTCCTTGAATTCTTTATACTCTGTATTGTTTCATGTAGTCTCAATTTGTCACTCTTCTCTTTGTGGATCTAGTAAACTTTTAAGTTTGTTTGTTTCTCCAAGTTAGGGTTTGTCCCAATATTCTTCCTCCTGGTGGTCACTTTTGGATCCTTTTGCCTCATTTCACTGCTATATGCTTAGATTAGTCAAATTTTCTCAAGTTTTAATTTACTTGCATTGTAATTTTTGAAATTGTTTGAAAGGAAAAGACAAAAATCTTTTATACTTTTGCATTAGGTTTCATTCAGTATTTATTTTCATTATTTTTTCAAATAAAAACCCAAAAATTCTTAAAAAGTCTTGTTTATCATACTTAGTTTTAAGTTCATTAACTTGCATTTACAAAAAGAAAAGAAAAAGTTGGCTTAGTAGTTGCAATTTGCTTTGAAAATTTACTTTTATGCATCATTTTTTGCTTTCTTTTATCGAGTCTATAAGATCACATAAGTTTCATGCCATTTTCCTCTGACTAAAAACAACCTATTAAAAAGAATGATATAATTAAAAAATTATTAGTAAGTTTTCTTTTTTAGGCTCCTACACCAACTAGATTAGGCTAGACTTGTGGATTATGGATTTTTAACTCTCCACAAGTATTTGATTTCAGATGTAGTTGGCCAATCACTAGGTAAATCCTCCTCTATTTTTATTCGATACCGGGAATATCCTCTCAAACAAGAGTTAAGCACGAGGCCACGTGATGACCTCGACTGAGGAGATGACCCTTTGTTTCCTTGTTCAAGCGTAGACCAATATTTTTACGCATCTGGGGACTTCTGTCAATACCACCTCTTGGGCCTCGTGCAGTGCCGGTGTTGACAAGGTTTCAGTATTTGATACCGTTCCCATGTGTATGATTCAGGCTTATGACTGTCCCCCGAGACTTTTAGTATAGTTGCGGTAGCCTTTAGTCTCTTTGACATCTAGGGTTCATACACAGGTATACCAGAAGGCTATTTCTAGTCTACCTTGGATGGGCTTGAAAGGTAACCCCGGTAGAAGGTGTGGGAGGGTGGTTGGGTGATTCCTATGCTTGTGCCTAAGAACATCTACAGGGGCACCAAGTAACCATCTATCAGCTTTCTTCTGGAAGGCATATCTTATACCCATTTGTATGTTTGGATTTAGGAGATTTTTTAGTGCGTGCTATGTGGTTTGTTTGTATTTAGTCAGCCTTTAGGTGTGTGAAGATTTAATTTTTATCCATGGAGGACCAAACTCTCAGAAGGTCACGAAGGTTGAAAAACATTCCTCCATCTTTTACAGTGTAGCCTCCACCACCCCCTTAAAGGAGGAGATTAGATACTGACATTTCTTTCAAACTAGTAGGAGTAAGAGAAGTTCCAGGTGAACCAAAACTTAGGACCAATCAGGTTGATACAAACACAGTAGAGATTGAAGACTTGCAGGATCATGAGTTTGCAAGGAACTTTACCCCCCCTCTTACTGGCTTAAACAATCTTGTGATCGTCCAAGTTATTCCATTCACTTCACCTGTAATTGGTGTTCCCATGAGCAGCATTATGGAAATATCTATGGAGGGCATGTCTACCCCCACTTCATCCATGTTGGCTGGAGGAGAACCTCCCTAGGTTTGTACTCCTAGAACAAGTGCATCTACTGCACCCTTATCACCAAGTAGTTGGGTGGTTCAACCACCGACTTCCTCGAATGTAGTAGGTCCTTCTAGTGGGGTTGTCACTGGGATTCCCAGTGCACCTATTTGTGCTAGAAATTGTTCCTAGACTACCACAAGAACAAGTTAACACAATCTCAAAACAAATAGAATTAAATTTGTTTTTAGGGTTTTGGTTTAAAACTCCATCAGCAAGGAGGTAAAACATAAACAAGCTAATACAGAACTAAATCATGCATAAGTTAATTAGACTGGGATAAAACACATCTCAATAAGCCATAAACATTACACATGAAATACTGATTTCCACCCACAAGCTACAAGTATTTACATGAATAAAACCTTTAAACAATAAATGAAATTGTAGATTGAGCAATCAACCAGATCAGAAATGAAATAGCATGACAGGTAAAAAGGCTTATCAGTTTGTATATAATCAATAACAGTCATCAACTTACATAAGAGTTATAAATTCTAGCTTGAGATATCACAGCTTAAAAGCCTCTCCTTGAGTAAAAATTCAAACCTTACCACCTTCTGATTTCCTACTTTTATCCTTCTTTCATCAAAAAATAGTTACATAACTAATTAACTAACTTTTAGGTTAATCTTTGAAATTGCTACTAAGACAATTATCTTTTCAAAATAAACTATTAGCTATTACAAAAATAAACCACATGACACCCGTCAGTAGTAATATTTATAGGTTTTTGGTTGCCTCAGCCAGTAATACAATCCCTTCTAAGGAATGTGTCTACCTTCTAGTTCTCTGCTGCTCTGCTTCCAGATCTTCAATCTTCTTCGACAGTCTCTCATTCTTCTAGGTCAAATCTTTAATTGTTTGGTTCAATTCCCCAAATTGGCTTTGAGTCTACTTCTTTCTCCTTAAATATTCTTTTGAAACAGTAATTAACTCCTGGTAATGTGTGTTTATGTCATCAATATCCTCCCTTAACCTTCTGTTATTCATGAATGAACCCTTGTTTGTTTCATTCAGAAAATTGATTTGATATTTGCACTGCTTCACTGTTTTCTGCAGATTTTCGATTTCAGAATCTATGCATAGTCCCTATTTTGCTATAGAATTCTTGTCTAATAACCATGGAATGTTCATTTTCATGAAAATCAAATCATCATCTTCTTCGTCTTTATCTGCTTCTACAGGAACTTCTAGAGACCTATCTCTTTCAATACTAAATTTTTTTTGTTGTTCTACAACGTTGTATTTACCTGGAGATGACTCTAGAGTCACTGAATGTTCCTTCTTACTATGAACCTACCTAGAATCCAAGCCTTCTTCTTCTTCCAAGTCTTCTTGAGACGAAGAGTCTTGAATTACAGTAACCTTCTCCTTAGCTAACTTTGGATTTAAAATATTTTTCATGTTAATTATTAATTTTTTTTTAGCTCTTGTCTTAGGTCTCCATCTCGTTTCTACTCCTCATAGCATTACAAATGATTTTCCTTGATACTTAACAGCTGATAGTTGTATAGTATCACCTTTTAATCCTGCTATAACTGACTCTTCTTTAGAATTTTCATTTGAACTCTGTAGATTATCAGCTTTCAACTTATCTGGAATAGGAAACTCCATTATATCTTCTTGCACACCTGTGAAACTTTGATTATGTTCCAAAGAACTCTTGACTTCTTCCTATTTTATGTCAACTCTATAACTCTCTTCTATATTCTCTGAAAACTGCTCTTGATTTTCATTAATTGCTCCTCTTATCTCTTCATACACAGACTCTTCAACTTTCTGAACTGAACCTTCTTATTGAATACTGTCTTTTACTAGCTCATCAGCTATTTCTCTCTTTAACCTCTTTACAAGGCAATGATGTTTGTTCATCTACCTATTTTTGGGTTCATATTCTTGTTGAGTATGAATACCTAACCAAAACAAAAATTTATCCCAGGTTCTACCCTTTTCCTCAAGGATTGTGTTAACAATCAACTTTATAAGTCCATGATGAAAGATAGATTGTTGTGTGTGGTCTTTATGCCCTTTTACTCTTTCTGACATTTTTTGCAGACTTTTCAAAAAGAAAAAGGACAAATTCATTTTGGACTCTTTATTTAAATGTTGGAGGAATCTGATATGATATTTGAATACTAAGGTAAATCTTCCCTCACAAGTGATGTAACTCTGTAGAATTCTAATGGCCTCTCTCCACTTAGGCTTAAATTTGTGTAACTGTACACCCTTGCCCCAATCTAGGGTTTCAACCTCTAACAATAAGAAATCTTTTGGATTGAAAGCGAAGGGTATTTTCTTGAACCAAAGTTCTCCATCACCTGCGATGCTTGTGGCTTCTTGAATTAACAAGTTCAAATTTTAGGGTGTTAAATGAAACAATGTTCTTATCAAAACCCTGAGCAAATATATATGATAATTCTAGGTTAAATACGTTGATTCTTTGGAATAAATCAAACCAACCAGCCCTTTGAAAAATCGTTGCACAATCAGGAAAACGTTCTGCCCAGCTTGTATCCATGGGTTAACCTTTGTTTTTTTTACCACTTTTTTTCATTTTGTGAACCCTAGACTCTATACCAGTTCAAAATATTCAAAATGGTTCTCTGTAACGACAAATTTAGCTGCCAATCAAATTCGTAAGAAACAAGTTTACGAATTTTTTTTCAATAATCCACAAAACCAACACCGTGTCAAAACAGACCATGACTATGTCAATGATTTTAATACCTAGTTGCATAGTTTTCATTATGATAAACTAAACTCCTGAATATGCACCATTATATCTTCGATAAGTGTTCAAAAACCTTCAATACTTTACTCTGCACCTGCCACGATCTCCAACCTCTTTCTTCAATGACTTTACCAATCGAAAACCTGATATGTATGACCACGATTTTTGTAGCTTCTCAGACACCTATTATAATGATTGTTGGGATATAAACACATATTATTTTATCCTTACAGGTGTTAAAGGTCTCCTATTGTCTTTGATTACACAACACCACCACTATTTTCCATAATTTCGTAGGCTCGAGATTCTTGTAGCGCTTTTGTTCTTTGACCTTCACTCCTGCGCTACAGGAATCCTCTTTTGCATATTTTTTTAACCAGGGCTTAAAATCAAAGATTAGGAATAAAATTAAATTTTGAAATAAACTTTATTATAAGTTTTTTAAATCTTAAAGATATATATATTAACTAATAATCCCAAAGAACAACCTTAAAACCCATAAAAATGAAATAAATCTAACCATTAAATGCATTAAATCAAACAAAACTTACTGATTGCCAAAAATTCTCAAAACCAACTTAAAATGTAAAATCATAGTAAACCAATGCTTGAAAAAATAAGACAAATAACCTAAGAACAACATCTAGTTATAACATCTGGCTGCTTGTGAGGTTTCAAGAACCTGTAGATCAGTGCCTTCTATCCACTCAACCAAACCTTTTTACTACTTTGCAAAAATTCCATTGGGTTATGGAGTCTTTATTCAATCTCTATCACACCGGTATATACAATGAAAGACAAGTCTCTTACTTTCATTAGCTATAAAAGTGCTTGAGGAATTGTCCGTTAACTGGATTAGACAATTCCTCACCTTCCAAAGTCTGCAATATGAAGGTATTTTTCTCCAATAGTTTTGAAATTATGAAAAGGGCCAAACCATAAATTTTCAAATTTGCCATGCTTACCTTTTTGTTCCTTTCTGGCATCCCACCTTAAAATCATGTCTCCACAAGAAAAGGTATTCTCCTTAATCTTCCTGTCAAGCCTTTCTTTGATTTCCTTTCTATACATCTGAGCCTTTTCTTCTACAGCTTCACATTCTTGTTGTAATTCAATAAGAAAAAAAAATCTCCTTTGAATATCATTAGGTTCCTCCAAACTATATTGAAATAATTTCATTATTGGAATACCTAACTAAACTGGAAATACAGCATCAGTGCCATATACTAACTGAAAAGGAGAGTAACCAATTTTCTTCTTAGTAGTTATCCTATCTAACCAAAGTGCATATTTTAACATTGAATCCCATGACCTCTTATTCCAACTTAACAATTTTCTAATGCTGTGAATAATGTTTTTATTTGTTGATTCTTCCAACCCATTTCCCTGAGGGTAATAAGGTGTAGAATGCTTCAAAAAAATTCCATTTTGTTCACAGAATGTAACCATAGCTTTAGACTTGAAGGCTTTAGCATTATCAGTTGGCAATTTTTTAGGGTACCCAAATCTACTTAGAATATTCTCTTGAATAAAATTGATTATCACCTTATTAGTTGCATTCCTTGTAGGAATGGCTTCTACCCATTTGGTGAAAAAAATTGTGGTTGTAAGTATCCATCTATGTTGTCCAGAATAAGCAGGGTTTATTTCGCCTATAAAGTCTAAGCCCCACTGCTAAAAAGCATCATTAACTGCAATGTGCTTCAATGGTAAAGATACAAGTTTTTGTTTACCAACACACTTTTGACATGGAACACAAGCTCTAACCTGTTGATATACATCAAAATATAGACAAGGCCAATAGTACCCAGACCTCAAGATTTTATAAGCAGTAGCCTTCGAGTATTTATTCCCTCCACAATCACCCTCATGTGATTCTGAAATGACATCCTCAATCTCTGGCTTGTCTAAACATCTAAGCAATACTCCTCCTAGATCCTTCCAAAGTAACTGCTGATTATTAAACAGTATTTAGTTTCCTTCAATTTCAGTGATCTAACTGTTTTTTTGTCTAAATTTTTAGGACACTATAAATACAATAAGAAATGAACAATGTCAGCATACCAAACTAAGTCTGCATCCCTATCCATAATTTTCTCTATGTCTTTCCCTGCTTCCAATTCTTCTGGTACTAATTGTTCTACCATCAAATGAAGAACAAGAGCTTCACAATTTGAGTCTGCTAACAATTTAGCTAAACCCTGTCCCTTCACTAGCTTAGTAGGCTTGATTTCCACATCATACTCCATAATATTTTCAATCCACTTTCCCCTCTTTCCTTTAGAATCTGGCTAGGTTAAAATGTCTTTTATAGCAGCATTAGGAACATAAGCAATGATATTTGAATATAAAATATAAATTATGAAAAATTTCAATGCCTTTACAAGTGAATATGCTTGCTTTTCCAAGGTACTATACTTCAATTCTGAATCCTTGAGAGTCTTACTAAAGAAAGCAATTAGCTTCTCCATTCCTTCTACATTTTTCTGTAATAAAACAGTCAATATTGTGTCCTATGATACAAAGGAAAAAGTCAGAAAATATTTTGAAAAAGTAGGGCTCACCAACATTGGTGCTTCTATAAGGGCCCGCTTTATCTTCTCAAATGAGGTCCTGGCCTCTACTGTCCATTTCACCTATTGATCTTTCCTTAACATAGTTTTTATCTGATTTATAGTTTCAGCAAAATTTGGTATAAACCATCTTAGGAAATTAATCTTGCCAATGAAAGACCAAACATCCTTCTTACTTATAGGAAAACTGATTTTTAAAATGGCTTTAACTCTCTCATGATCTATCCTTATTCCATCTGCTGAAACCAAATGTCCTAGAAGCTTTTCCTCCTGAACAACAAAATGTGACTTCTTTGTATTTAATGACAGTCCGTATTTCTTGCACTTCAAAAATTTTTGTTTGAGGTGTTTTAAATGTTCTTCATCATACTATGAAAACACTGTAATGTCATCCAAATAAATCACAACAAATTTTTCCTTTCCCCAACAAAAGCTATATCCATAGCTCTTTGAAATGTCACACCAGCATTCATTAGACCAAATGGCATCTTGTCATACATGAAGGTACCCCAAGGGGTAGTGAAAGTTGTATTTTCCCTGTCATCTGGATGCATAGCAATCTGATTATACCCTGAGAATCCATCCACCATTGAGATTCTCTGAGCACCCATTACTTGCTGCAAAACCTGCTCAATATTAGGCAATGGGTAATTGTCTTTTTGTGAATCTCTGTTTAAATTACGAGAGTCCACACATAATATTATCTCTCCATTCTTTTCTATGACTGGAACTAGGTTATCCACCCATGATGATTATCTAATTGGAACAATGATTTTTTCATCCAATAATTTTGTAAGCTCGTTCTCTATGACTAGGAATAAAGCAGGATTTATTCTTCTTAATTTCTGTCTGAAAGGTTTTACATTAGGATTTAAAGGAACTTTATGCTAAATAATATTAGTGTCATAAGTTTTTAAGTCCTCATAATACCAAGCAAAGACATCAACATACTCCTTCAATAATGTAATGTACCTATTTCTTTGCTCAACTGAAAGGGATTTTGAAATCTTCACCATTCTAGGTTGCTCTTCTGTTCTAATATTACATTCTACAACATTCTCTTCTGAAGATTGCATTGTTGTTTTCAATGGAGTATCATCTTTTGAAAAAATTCTTTCAAGGGGGACCAATCCTTTGGGAATAAAATTACCTTTCAATTCAATCATTTTATGTCCAACAATCTCATTTTCTAAATATTCATCAACCTCTTCAACTTCCTCATCCTCATCTTGATCAATCAAGAAATTAGAAAACTCACCAGTCAGTTCCAAAATTTTCTTTATTTCCATGTCATCTTCAAAAACCCTCCATTGTTTGATATTATCTGGTACTAAAGGTCTATAGCTGACTTCAATGGGGTACTTTAATTGAGTTTGCTTCGGAATCTTGAAATGTGTGGCTATTAAAGCAAGTGAATCAACTGTCTGATTGTGATCTATGGTAATAAAGGAAATATTAAATGCAATAAAGAAGTTATCAATCATGTCCTAGACTTCATTCCTACATACTTTCAACAAATCCTGCTTTACTTTATATTTGTCCCTTACCTACTGGACAACTAATTCGGAGTCACCATAAACAAAAATTTGTTGAATGCCCAGGTCTTTTGTAGACTTCAAACCTAGTATCAATGCCTCATTCTCTGTTGTATTGTTTGTAGTTACAAACTACGATTTATACATCAAACTTATTAACTCACCACCAGGGGAAACCAAAACAATACCTACTCCTACTCCTTTAGATGAAGAGACATCAAAATACATTTTCCACAACTCATCCTTTTGTTCAATAGAATGTTTGAATAGTTTTTTCTTCTCAACCTATAACATACCAGTTGAATTGTCATCACTGAAATGTAACATGCAGGAGCCCAAATCCTTTTCTACAACATAAAGTGGATGATTTGTTGGGTTCTTGTCATCAGTGACAATGTAAGCATACTGTAATTCTCTATACAATCTCCTATTCTCTCCTCCAAAAATAGGGATTGTTGCATATGATAAATCCATTTGTAAAGTACCCCCCACCTTCTTGGCCCAAGATCTTGAAAGTGACATTCCAAATTTAGGAGTAATATCTACCACCACAGGCCACATCCATGATGACACTTTTCATAGGTAACTATGTCAAATTAACCACCATATCCTTAATCACTCCCAAACATTTAACAACTCTGGAATCAAATGCATATAAGTCCTGATAGGGTTTTGTGATACTTAACCCCAAATCCTCAATGACTGCTTTAGGCATCAAATTGTGAGAAGCACCAGAATCAAGTAAACAGTTATGAATCATCTGATCATGAATAGTCAATGTTATATAGAAATTTGGAGATGAGTTTGAATCACTTTCAGTTTTATCAGCTAAAGAAAAACCAATAAAGATTTTAGTATGTTCTTCCTGTAAATTCATAGTATCTAAGGGTATTTGGTTAGCAGTTGAACCTATCTTATTGAGAACTGGATTTCTATAGCATGGATTCTTCATTAACTTAGTAAAGGGGACTGGAATTTTGATTTTACACAATTCATTTTAAAAATTGAATGTCTACACATTCCTGTTTATCTCTTCAATTTCTGCAGTCTTATATGACTCACCCTAATCTATTCTCTTATCATGTGCTTGACTAGATGACTGTTTAGGAGATGAAACTGTTTTCTTCTTTGGAAACTGAGATACTTGCTTTTGACCAAACCATAAATTAATAGAACTTCTTGGTTCTGATTGACATATCTCAGCTGAAACTTGAGGAGCCAAATCACTTTCTGTTTGGTAGACATTTGCATCAAAAAATTCAGAATTCAGATATTCATCTTCTGTTAAGAAACCTTCAGCTGATAATTCTCCAAAATAATTCATATCTTGATTTAAATATTCACCCTACACTTATTCACACTCTTCCACTTCATCTATCATATTATTCTGTAGAGGAGGGGGAATTATTTGATCCTCATTTTCTCTTCTCTCCCTCTGTATATCATTGTTTCTTCGATCTCTAGGGATAAATCTGGATGCAAACCGGTGCCTAAATTGATTAGGATTATTAGGGTTTCTTTCTCCTTATTGTGTAGGCCTATTTGAATTCTTTTTTAGTTCCAATTTATTTAGTTTTGTTGTTAAAATTTTGACTCACTTAGCCATTTCATCAATTTTTCTATCAGCTGACTATGATGTGGAAGGTGCTGGAATCACTTCTTTCTTACCTTTTCTATCATATGTTTTCTGATATGAATTCACTTTAAGTCTGTTTGAAGCTAAAATATTGGATTCTACCTCTAATGCAACTTCTTGCATGTTTAATAAAGTGACTGGTCTTCTCTCTCTTAGATGTAAAGAGAATTCATGGTCAAAAGAATTAGCATAAGTAATTTTTGCTGAAGTTTCAGAGGGTTTGATTTCTGCTGGAATCCTACCATACATCTTGTTAAATATTTTAGAAAAATCTGCTATGGTTTCATCCTTTTTCCTCTTTAAGGCTCCAAATTCAGTAATATAATAAGTGTGGTCCTTTGTGTCACCCCATTGCCTCATAAAAAATCTTGTAGCTCTTCTATCAAGGTAATTGAATTTGTTGGTAGTTCCCTGAACCACTTCCTGAATTCCCCATCCATACTTTGCACAAACATCCTCATCCATACATCTTTTGCTTCAATGTTTTGGTTGTATGCATAACTAAGAAATGCATCCCAGTGTTCTTCAGCTGTGGTCTCACCCTGACCATTGAATCTAGGTAAATAATTCTGATAATCCCCTCCAAGTAGGGCATTCAATGGATGAGGAAGGAATAATGGTGCATACCTAGTAGCCACCGTTCTATCCATCATGTCTAGAGGTTGTTGAGCTACCATTTTGAAGCTACTAGGGCTTGGTGAAGGAAAAGGTTTGTTTACTATACTAGAACTTGACTGAAAAGGGATTTTGCTGGTTTTGAATCGAAACAAAGAAATATTTTTAGAAGACTGATTTTTTTCTTTTTTAAAGGACTATAGATCAGTAAAAACTTGGAAGCTGCTAACTGGTAAAGTAGGTATTGACCATGACAGACTTTATTTTTTCTCCTCTAAATATGAAAAAGGTCTATGTCAAAAAGCTCAGAAGTACATAAAGAAGAAGAAGACTAGGATTTCTGAATTTTTCTAGCTCCCTTCAAAATATGTTCTAGATTAGAGACACCTTGATGCAAAGGTGAAGTAGGGTTTCTTCTTGTTCCAACCCTTTTGGTAACCACCGTGGACCCTATTTGGTGAAAAATTAGTCTCAATGATTTGCTGATTTTTCTCACCTCTCAAAACCAGTTGAATGATGAAAACCCAGGGAAGAAACACTTCAGTTTCGTCCCCAGAAACGATGCCAAAGATGTTTTTGCTAGAAATTATTCCTAGACTACCACAAGAACAAGATAACACACTCTTAAAAAAATTAAATGAAATTGGTTTTTAGGGTTTTGGTTTACAACTTCATCAGCAAGGAGGTAAAACATAAAAAAGATAATACATAACTAAATCATGCACAAGTTAAATAGACTGGGGATCAAACACATCTCAATAATCCATAAACATTACACATGAAATAATGATTTCCACCCACAAGCTACAAGCATTTACATGAATAAAACCTTTAAACAAGAAATGAAATTGTAGATTGAGCAAAGAACCAGATCAGAAATGAAACAACATGATAGGTAAAAAGGATTATCAGCTTGTATATAATCAATAATAGTCATCAACTTACATAAGAGTTATAAGTGCTAGCTTGAGATATCACAGCTTAAAAGACTCTCCTTGAGTCAAAATTAGAACCCTAGCACCATCTGATTTCCTAATTTTATCCTTCTTTCATCAAAAAATAGTTACATAACTAACTAACTAACTTTTAGGTTAAGCTTCGAAACTGCTACTAAGATAATTGCCTTTTCAAAATAAACTATTAGCTATTAGAAAAAATAAACCACATGACACCTGTCACTAGTAATCTTTATAGGTTTTTGGCTGCCTCAACCAGTAATGCAATCCCTTCTAAGGTCATGTGACTACCTTCTAGTTCTCTGCTGCTTTGCTTCCATATCTTCAATCTTCTTCAACAGTCTCTCAATCTACTGGGTCAAATCCTTAATTGTTTGGTTCAATTCCCCAAATTGGCTTTGACTCTACTTCTTTCTCCTTAAAGCTTATTTTGAAACAATAGTTAAATTTTGGTGATGTGTGTTTATGTCATCAAGATCCTCCCTTAACCTTCTGTTAGTCATGACTAAAACCTTGTTTGTTTCATTTAGAAAACTGATTTGATATTTGCACTGCTTCACTATTTTCTGCAGATTTTTTATTTCAGATTATATGCATAGTCCCTCTTTTGTTGTAGAATTCTTGTCTGATAACAATGGAATGTTCATTTTCCTGAAAATTAGATCATCGTCTTCTTCATCTTTATCTGCTTCTTCTACAGGAACTTCTAGAGACCTATCTCTTTCAATACTGAAAACTTTTGGCTATTCTGCAACCTTGTCTTTTCCTGGGGATGACTCTAGAGTCACTAAATGTTCCTTCTTACTATGAACCTACTTAGAATCCAGGCCTTCCTCTTCTTCCAAGTCTTCTTGAGATGAAGAGTCTTCAATTACAGTAACCTTCTCTTTAGCTAACTTTGTATTTAAAATCTTTTTCATGTTAAGTCTTAATTTGTTTTTAGCTCTTGTTTTAGGTCTCCATCTCATTTTTTATCCTCCTAGCATTACAAATGATTTTCCTTGATACTTAACAGCTGAGAGTTGTACAGTCTCACCTTTTAATCCTGCTATAACTAACTCTTCTTTAGAATTTTCATTTGAACTCTGTAGATTATTATCTTTCAGCTTATCTAGAACAGGAAACTCTATTATATCTTCTTACACACCTGTGAAAATTTGATTCTGTTCCAAAGAAATCCTACCTTCTTCCCGTTTTATATCAACTCTATGACTCTCTTCTATAATCTTTGAAAACTGCTCTTGATTTTCATTAAGTGCTCCTCTGATCTCTTCGTACATAGACTCTTCAACTTTTTGAACTGAACCTTCTTCTTGAATACTATCTTTTACCATCTCATCGGCTATTTCTCTTTTTAACCTATTTACAAGGCAATGTTGTTTGTTCATCTACCTCTTTTTGGGTTGATCTTCTTGTTGAGTATGAATACCTGACCAAAACAAAAAGTACTCCCAAGTTCTATGCTTTTCTTGAAGGATTGTGTTAACAATCAACTTGATAAGTCCATGATGAAAGATAGATTGTTGAGTGTGGTCTTTATGCCCTTTTACTATATCTAACATTTTTTGCAGAATTTTCAAAAAGGAAAAGGGAAAATTCATTTTGGACTCTTGATTTAAATGTTGGAGGGATCTGATATGATATTTGAAGACTAAGGCAAATTTTCCCTCACAAGTGATGTAACTCTGTAGAGTTCTGATGGCCTCTCTCCACTTAGGATTAAATTTGTGTAACTGTACACCCTTGCCCCAATATAGGTTTCTGACCTCTGACAATAAGAAATCTTATTATTTGAAAGTGAAGGGTATTTTCTTGAACCAAAGTTCTCCATCACCTGCTATGCCTATGGCTTCTTCAATTAACTCTCTGGTGAGTTCAAATTTGAGGGTGTCAAATGAAATAGTGTTCTTATCAAAACCCTGAGCAAATCTGTATGATAATTCTAGGTTAAAGCCATTGATTCTTTGGAAGAAATCAAACCAACCAGCCCTTTGAAAAATCATTGCACAATTAGGAAAACTTTATGCCCAGCTTGTATCCATGGGTTCAACTCTGTTTTTTTTACCACTTTTTTTCATTTTCTGAACCCTAGACTATATACCAGGTCAAAAATATTCAAAATGGTTCTCTGCAGCGACAAAATTAGCAGCCAAGAAAATTCATAACAAATAGGTATACGATTTATTTTTCAATAATCCACAAAACCAACACTGTGTCAAAACAAACCACGACTCTGTCAATGATTTTAATACTTGGTTACACAGTTGTCATTATGATAAATAGAACTCCTAAATATGGGCCATTATATCTTCGATATGTGTTCAAAAACCTTCAATACTTTACTTTGCAACCACCACGATCTCCAACCACTTCCTTTAATGACTTTACCAATTGAAAACCTGACAGGTATGACCACGATCCTTTCAGCTTCTCATACACCTATTATAATGATCACTAGGCTCTAAACATGTATCCTTCTGTCCTTATAGGTGTTAAATGTCTCCCACTGTCTCCAATTACACAACACCACCAATATTTGCCATAATTTCGTGGGCTCGAGATTCTTGTAGCACTTTTGTTCTTTAACCTTCACTCCTGTGCCACAAGAATCCTCTTTTGCATATTTTTTTAACCAAGGCTTAGAAACAAAGGTTAGGCATAAGCTTAAATTTTTAAATAAACTTTATTATAAGCTTTTGAAAGCTTAAATATATATATATTAACTAATAATCCCAAAGAACAACCTTAAAACCCATAAAAATGAAATAAATCTAACTTTTAAAAGCATTAAATCAAACAAAAAGTACTGATTGCAAAAATTCTAAAAACCAACTTAAAATGTAAAATCATAGTAAACCAATGCTTAAAAAAATAAGACAAATAACCTAAGAACAACATCTAGTTATAACAACACATTTTGCTTCACCCTCTTTCATGCATACTGCTCAGAGTGGCCCTGTTGGATCCTCTTCATATGTTCATGGATTCCTGTGGAATGCGGGGCACATTCCCCCATCTACACCTTATGTAGGCCCTACACTTGGATATGTGGGGATGAATTTTGGAAATACCAACACTTATGGTCAAGGTTTCCAAATTCCCATTTGGGCCCCATTTACGAGCTCTCCTTTCTCACTTTTTAGCGGAGGGATACGTACTCCAGTCTTTTAGACTCCAGTTTCATCTAGAGGGGCTCAAAATACTTATATTGCACCACACACAAATAATCCACTGGCTTATGGGTGGAATCCATTTCAAAGTAGTCCAACTACTTTACAACTTGTAGATGGGGGCAACCCCACCTTTACTTTTGGGAACCAGAGGGAAGGTCCTTCTACCTCCCAAACTCATTATTTTTAGGCTCCGGTTAGGCCTAAACTTTTGTTCCTAGCAACTTTAAAATTTCTAGATTTGACTAAGTTGATGAATGACCCACTGAAACATAGTTCCACATGGCCACCTGTTCCAACTAAGTTACCCTCCAACATTCCCAAGTTTGAGGGAAAAAATGGTGAAGATCCAGGTGCCCATATCACCACTTTCCATTTATGGTGCTCTTCCAACTAATTGAACAACAACACTGTTTGGTTGAGGCTATTCCAAAGAAATTTGACTGGTGTTGTAGCAAAGTGGTATATTAAATTACCTTATGCTGTGTTTGACAGTTTTTGGGACTTAGCTAATGTGTTCTTGCACCACTTTCATCTTCCTGTCTAGTATGATGTCAGCACAAATCTCCTGTCTACTTTTAGACAAGACAAATCCACTCACATTTCAGATCATATCCAAGAGTGGAAAAGACGGAAGAGGATTATAAAAGCTACCATCCCCCCCCCAAGTTTCTATTAGAGTGGTTCCTTAAATATTTATTTCCTTATATATCTAAGGATGTATACACTTCGGGGGTGACCACTAAAGAAGAGGCCATCCTCAGGGCCCAACAGATGGATTTGATATATGCTCATTCTGGGATATTATATGAAATCATGCCTGAGGCACCGTGGTCTACCCATAGTGTCAAGAAACCCAAGCCTGTACCCCATGCTGATGGCGTGGTTGGTTCAGTGAATTCTGCCACTATAGAGTCATTGGCCAAACAACTCCATGAGTTGTCCTTCAAGCAATATACAGTGGAGGAAGTAACTTAGTCTCAAACCAGGGATGATTTTAAGGAACCATACTTATTTAAAAGTGTATAAATGTTGGCGAATCTTACCAATTCTAAAACGCCAACTATAAAATGTTTGGCATTATTTTTCAAAAAATATTTTAATTTCCAAGGATTTTATATCATTTATATAATAATTTGGCAATTTTTAGGGTTAAAAAAGTTTACCCCATCAAAATTTGGCAAAACAGGGCCTTAAATAATGCAAAATGGCAAATCGTTTTTGGGAGAAAAACCCCTAAAAATAGCCCATGGGATAAATTTCTCCCCTACAATTATCCCTGGAAGCAAGGGCTTCCCCCTCACACCAAAATGCAAACCTTTTGGCTCAATCCTCCCAAAAGGGAAATCAACAGCCCAGTGGGAAAAAGAAGAAAGGGAAGAAAGGTGATGGAAACCAAAACAAGCCTAAACCAACAAACAATGCAGATGGGGGAAAGAAGGATAAGAAGAAATTGAAATTTCCATGTAAGTTCTGCCAAGGAGATCACTTAACTCATCAATTCCCTCTCATTGATCAAGCTCAGAAGCTACTCAAAACCCAACAATCAACTATCCTGAAGGATCCTTTTCCCCAAGGACAGAATGCAGATTTTGTTTCTAATGTAGTTGGGGGCACTTTGGGGGCCCCTATTGACCAAAATTATATCAACAGGGTACGACCTAGTACCTTGCTCCAAACAAGAAATAAAAATTATGAGACGAAGGCTCCTAAGAAGGGTAAATCTGTTGGTGAAACCTCTAACCCTCTCACAATCGAGAAACCTGTTAATCCAATGCCCAAAATACCAAAAGGTATCTTTAAAAAGGAATTTCACAACCCAAAATCCAGGGCTTCTTCTAACTACTATGTAGTTGAATATTTGGCCCAAACCCCTTGTGTGATGTCCGTGTTGGAAGTGCTTCAGAGTTGTCCCACTCAGCGAGATGTCCTTTTAGCAGCTTTAGGCAGCATGGATTCTTTGAGTCTCATGGAAAAGTTCAATCTATCAGATGTTAAGATGTGCCTACCGTATCATGTGGCCTTATCAGTGGATGTCATCCATGGTGGTAAAATCATTGGATGCACAGTTTTTGATGAGGGTGCTTCCACATGTCACGTCCCCAAGCCTCCGACCAGCGAAGAGGATGCGACCCATGGCGTTGACCATCCGGCTTAGAGCCCCATGAACATGTACATGCATAAAAATTTACTGAAACAAAATGCTGAAACATAATCTTTAACTAAAACATTCACATATGCAATTTAGTCATCATACACAATGGAAACCAACAACATTCATACATGCATGCATTCATTTAACATGTTCATCATTTTCATTAACAGAAAATAAGGTTGCAGAAATGAAATGAACAAGAGAACTTATCTTATGAGTAACTTGATCCGCAACCAGCTACGTCCCTGCAACGTTCCACCCAACCATAGGCCAGCGTGCTCCTTAATCTCTCAGGAGCACTGCCACCCCCGAGATGGGCATGATTCTCCAAGGAATAAGGGAACTAGCAGGCTTACACATAGCCAAGGATATACAAAACACAGCCAAGCCAACACAGTTGGGTTTATCAGGCCATTAGGGAGCTGGAGAAGGAAAATTGCTAAGCTGGTGAGCTCATTACAGAGCCAAGAACACCTACACCAGAACTAGCCTGACCTCTAAGACACCCAAACACACCCAACACAAGGAATCGGCCCCTTCTCTACTACACAGTCCCTCAGGCCCTGCGTTCCCTTCTAGTGCTATTCAGGGGTGATGGAGAAGAAGGCCAGCCCTCTAGCTCTGTCTGTGTGGTTTCCAGCCACCAGGTTTATCAAGTAAATCTAAGCCAACATCCCTGCTCCTCCCACAGTCCGAAGACCAACCATTGCACTCAAGCAATTAATTTAGCTGTCACAGCTTGAACAGGGAAAAACGAATTCTAAGTCATTCTTGGCCCTATCGTGGCCAAAATGACTCTCAGGCGAATTTACAACAGTTCCCCAATGTGCAAGGAAGACCACAACAACCACAGCCAACAACGGGGGAAAACACAGCCCGTCCTGGGCAACGAGATCACCAAGAAAACATATACAGACCACGCTGGGGAAAAAATTACAGTCTCCCAGCCTATGGGTGAGCATGAGCAACATTGCAGAACCCACAATCATCCGATGAGTAAAGGATGGAGCCACACCATTCTCAAATCCGTGGAGGAAGAAAAATAGCGTGGGTGAAAACCAGGAAAATTCCTGTGTGTGAAAACCATGAGCAGACAAATGCGAAGTGCGTGAAGGTGAACAGCTACCAGGAGGACGCAAAATTGCAGTGCGTGGGTGTTTTCAAATCATGGAGGGGAAGAAGTGTCCGTGTGAGGGGATGAACAGCAAAATGGTGAGAACCCCCCCAAAATTGGAAGTGCGTGAGCATTTTTTCCATTGTGGAGTTAGCCATGGTGGAGTGCGCATGCGGGTGAGGACTGACAGTCCTGCCACCCCACTCCCAAAGACCATTAACTGCCTCAACCAGCAGCAGTCTTTATTAATGAAAGTGGTTGGAATAAAACAAGGTAAGAAGACACATGGATTTTCACCCCATTGGCCAAAGTTGGACAAATTCCCCCACATCCTCATCCTTGGAAAAATCATGCCCCTTTCTCATTTTAGTTGCCGCGATCGTAGTTGGTTGGGTTCATTTAATTAATTATAGATGCATATTTACATGATGACCTACATAATATATGCCGCATGCCCCGATATACCATCGACGACAATTTAAATCCCAAAACATAGCATAATCGATCAATGGTGGGGCCTTGGCATTTATCTTCGCACCATGGTCATTTAATATATACATCATGTACATATAATGCAACGGGGTCAAAACCGGGGCATTACACCACATGTGTCATGTCTCTTTCTTGCTGGAAGGCTTTGGGTTCCCTGGAACTTGTTCCATCAACCACCTTACTTACTGCTTTCGATGGGAGGTCTTTGCGCCCACATTGTATCCTACTAGATTTTGAGATTAAGTTGGCAGGGAAAGTAGTGTCTATTGAAGTGGAGTTGATTGATGCTCCATTGGACTATAACTTACTTCTAGGGAGAAGATAGACTTACTCTATGTGCACGATTTCCTTGGTTGTTCTTCGAGTAGTGGTTTTTCCAAATGAAGGAAAGTTATTTACTATTAACCAACTCAATTTCACTTGAAGAGGTCATTTGGAAACGAATGAGTCCACAGTACCATTGGTGTATCAGGTCAATCCTACTACGGAGAGCTTGGGGGCTAGTATGTATTCATCATTAATGGGCACATTTGATATCCCAGCCCCAATAAATCATCTAGTTTCTAGGAGTGTGGCTGGTAATTATATCATGATGGTTGTCAATAGAACTAGTCCTTAGGTCCTTCCTACCCGTTACGAACCTCAGGTGCCCTTATCCGCAGTGGAAGTGGCTTACCAAGCTATCGTTAACGCCATTGCTGATCCAGTTTTGACTCCTACAATCTTAGAGGAGTTAGAAGAAGATTATATTCCTTCTTGGGAAAATAACTCTTTGTTTTCATATGATTTCTTAGACATGGTTTTTCCTTCGGATGAAGCCATTTTGGAAGCCATGAGTGGGTGAGACAAGATCTGTGAAGGTCTTTACCATAGATCCTACTTCCTTCCAGAGTTGAGTAGAATTGAAAACCTGGAGTTCAACATGAGACTTGTAATTTCCAATTTTTTGAAATTTTATCAAAATACCAATTCTTCAATTATTTCACAATGTACTCAAATTCAACTTCTTACAACTCTAGTTAAATGGATTCAATTGATCCCAAAATTCCTCCAATTGCTTTCAAACTTGGTGAGGAAGATCCTGAGGGGTGATGGGGAATATTAAAACATCTATCAGACATATAATCAACTGATATACCCAACCATGGTCTGAAATTTTCAAGGGAAGAAGTTTCGAGACAAGACTAGTCAATTTGGGAGGTGGAAATCCCCCCTGGGTCCTGGAACAAATCTATTCCGAGAACTGTACAACCTTCAATAATGGTGGGTATGATAATTTGATCTATTATCAGACATTAATTAAATTATATTTTCAGAATTATATGTGGTTTTTGGGTTGAATATGTATTCAAGATAACTCCATGAATTTACTAGTAGTTTTGAGGTTCCAACCCCCAATGGTAGATGACTCCAAATAGCTCCAAATGCTCCCGAATTGTACCATAAGGTGTATGAGTGATATAATAAATTAATTATAATGTTAATGGATGTATTATGGCCTTCCAATTACTTCTAAAGTTCTAAATAAAATTCTAAATAAGATAGATGCTTTAACTAGCAATTTTGGGGCTCAAATCCCCCCTGGGTAATTTCCGTAATGGACTCCCAAATATACAGAAAAAAAATTGAATTATCAAATTTAGTAAGGGTATATGTATATTACATCAACAGGGAATCATATTCTGAACCAATTGAACTCCCATGGTTATTATCACTTCCTTCAATCCGATATATAAAAACTAGTTTTGAACCCTTGTGGAAATGAGATGCAATTTAATCCAATGGTTATGGAATTCGACCCAATGGCCAAAAAATCCCAGTTAGTGAATATTAAACCTCAAATATGATTCAGTTACAGTAAATTCATGCATTAATAATCAATATTTTACACATCCATTCAAATCTACCAATATTATAAGAGTTTGCAACAAGGAAGTGGGAAATGGCATTGTTTCTTTATTACTGATCAATAATACATAAAATATATTTTCCTTTCGACATGATAAATTTATGAAAAAAGATATCAGAGTAATTAAATCATAATACAAAATCATTGAGCAAGAGGAGCTCCCTCAAAAATATAAATGGCTCACCAAGTGCGCATCACTCCACCGGGCTGAAATATGGTGAAAGAATGTGAGATGGGAGGGGGAATGAGCTGAATCCTGAAGTGTCCACGAGATTCTATAGCTGCACCTGTATATTAAAAATACATTGAATCTCCTTTAAATACCTGATTGGCCTCTCCAATTACCAATTAGGATGGGAATCTTTCACCCTCGAAATTGGCTCAAGCATGAACTAGTCACTCACTAGCTCTCTCTCTTCACAACAACAAATTTCACAACTGATAAAAAAGACCCTTATCATGGCTGCTCCATGCATTTTATAAAAATTAATGGTCTCATAAACTTCCAAATACATCCATAAACCAAATCCAAATCGAATTGGTGTGCCTGCTCATGCTATGCCATGTGGCCTCTCTCTTCACCTTCCATCTTCTCCTAAATTGAGTAGGAACCCATTGGGCTTCTCCAAATCATGTGAGAGATATATTGGATACTCTATTTCGACCTGATATGTCAGATATGTCATATTTCAGCCTTGATATCTGACTTATGTCATAAATTTCATAGAATCTCCATCATTGGTGTCATAGATGTCATAAGTGTAAGGGGAATCTAGCCAAGTGTCCATGAAACTCCCCATTCGGCTCTTCCTTGCTCATGTAAGTTACAATTCATCCAAAATTAGACCTATGAAGTATATGGACAAGTATATTGACCTTATAATCCATCCAAAACATTAGGATTTCCATATATTTGATATTGCAAGAGGTGGATGCCATTTAACATAGGAATTCTAGCTAGTGTGGGTCCCCCATCCTCCATGTGTCCTCGTGATCACTTGCCACTTTGATTTTACCTTGTATTTATTTATTTATCTCATTTATTAAATATTTATGCTAGTATAATGTTCAAACATCATTTATTGTCCCCCTTATTTCAAATCTCAAAGCTTCCACCCCTAACCTAGGAAACTAGTGATTTTCCTCCCTTGCAATTATTTGACCTTTAGCATCAATTTGACAACTTTCATGAATATGGAAAGTGTGATTTGGCCATTGTGATCCAATGCAAAATTTGGAGCATTACAATATTGGTGGAATATGTTGGTCCTATCAATGTCTCTGCAAAACCTGAAGTCATCGAAAATGTGCATATTGATGCAAACTCTTCCTCGGAAGAGGTTGCCATATATACTTCCTTGTTAAAGGAATTCCATGATGTATGTGCCTGGTAATCTATACTAGGAATAGATCCATATATCATTGAACATGGAATCCAAACTTGTCTCTATTCTAAACTTGTTTTACGAAGACTAAAGAAGTACTGTGCTTAGGCTCAGTGCTTTTTCTTGGATTTTTCTTGTATTTAATTTTATGTACAATAGTTAGTTGCTTAGTCTTTCTTATATCATCTGGTGATTGTTACATATGTTAGCTGAGTGGTTTGTATGTTTTGCAGATGGTTCTAGCCATCATACTTATAACCTGGCTTCATCCGTATGGGTCATCTATTCACCCTCAGGACAGCTAGTTTCCTCTAGAGACGCTTGTCTAGGTCCGGCTACCAATAGTGTGGTGGAATACAGGGTTGTTACTGAGTTATTATGGGATGCATTGTCATGTGGTATCACCTAGTTGGAAGTCAGACTCGACTCTCAACTGGTAGTTTCCCAGCTCAATGGTGGTTATCAGGTGCGAAACCCTACCTTGTTACCTCAGCTTTTGCAAGTTAGATTACTTCAAAGAAATTTTTATTATATTTCATTTAATCACATTCCACGTAATGAAAATACATTAACTGATGCATATGCGAACTATATTCTCGATTAGCACTTAACACACATTCTGTAAAATATACACAACAGATACATTTGGACATATGTAAATAATCAGGAAATATATATATATATATATATATATGTAAAAATATGTCCATAGATAGGTCGAGTTTTTTATCCTAAGATCCAGGCACAACTGTGAAAATATACAAAAATTTGGATCGCAATCCATAAAATGCCTAGGCCTAATCACCCACATCACTAGAATCACTAGCATCATTAGCTTCTTCAACTGTATCAGCCTTTTTTGTTTCTATATACACTAGAATGGCCCTGGCTACCTTCCTCATGAGGCATATCCAGGTAGGTGGAATCCCTACAACAAATTCTTGCATGATAGCAGGAATCTTCTCAATTTGTATAGTTGGGACTCTTTGGGTCAGCCTAGATATATTTCCCTCGAGTACCCTCATCAAACCCTGGTCTTCACTTGCTATAGGCCGTACATATATCCTAGGATTCCCATCAGGGCAGATAGGTCCAACATATGCATTTTAAACATTAAAATGGATTAAAAAATATTATACATATGTATATAATTTTATGATAAAATGCATAAAAATTTAAAAACATAAAAATCAAAATACGTATCCCTCCCCATATGCCTCCAGGTGGGAGGAAGAGATCATTGTATCCTCGAAATTCTAAACCTGGATAAGGAAACTGCTCAAGTGCTGGTAACTACCATCCCCACCACACATAGAAGTCATCATCCTATACACCCTGGACTAATCCTTTGCCACCTTGGTGAAGTAAGACGTCTCCCCACCTGGTCAACCTAGGTTGGAGAGGAGAGAAAGCTGGAAGTGGTACCGCAGGGCTGATAGCGGGAACTCTCTCAAAGAAGAATGCCACTAATATACTCAAATACCAAAAATTCTTGCAGTGTCCTCTCTTACAGTCAAAGAGTTGTTTCTTCATGATTGGGATTATACCTGAACACCAATCGAACACAGTTCCCTATAAGCACTCCACTTCCACTCTCATTTTTGTCCGAGTGGCAAGATGTGATGACAAAGATCTTACAACCCGTACTATAGTACTTACCACTACTTGTAATGGGAAGTTGGCGATATGAACAATTGGGATGCATGATCCCTTTTTCTAACTCCTTGGCATGCAGTAGGTGTCCACATAATCTTAGACACTCATGGGGTCACCACCCCTTCCAGTACCTTTGAGGTTCACAGGAATACCCCTAAGAGACAACCTCATGGTGAAATATATGTCTTCTAAATCTATCTCCAATATCTCACCTTGAATATCAAAAGCTACGAGGTCATGATCCCAATAGCTAACCAAATATTCAAGCAAGCGGACATTGGCCCACATTAGAGAAGTGCAAAAGAACTTTAGTAACCTGCATTGCCGTAATGCATGCGTAGTGAGGGCATCACGGAGGGAATCGCAGTCCATATCCTCATGTTCTCGCTCCCTCCATTCTAAAACCATGATTGAATCTGCCCAATTGACCATCATTAATCATTAGAATATATTCAATTTTTTTAATTTTGGTTGTGATTTAAAATTTTCTATGTTGCGCAGTAAACGCGACTATCTTTTAGATAGATCACATGTCACACATGAGTTTCCTTTGTGCAGGTCATGTGTACAACATGTGTACATGACTGTATAAGTTTCCTACCTGCTTGTACTGCACAACCTCCCTAGGGAAGGCCCAAAACATGAAAATTTGCATGAAAATTAAAATTAAAATGGTTGGAATGCAAGAAAGGAGAAAGCTAGCTAACGTGATACTTGCAGAATTTGAAATCGTCCACCAGTTTTTCCATATTGAGCAATCCAAGTCAGAGGTAAAATATTTCTAAATTTGGTAAAAACATGAAATGGTATGTTTTGATTCTATTTTTGAACTATATATAGAAAATTAATTCAATTTTTTGGGTTTCTAGCCTATAGTTTGAAAATTATTTTTATAATTGAACTAATACCATCTCCTTTTTCCTAATGTAATAGGTTTGAAGTCTTTTAAAAGTTGTGATCTGCTCATATAGGGTAAGATTTGGGTCTTTCATATGTCATTATGCATCTATACCTTATCCTCTCTTAACCCGTGCTTAACACTAGTATTACTTCTTTGACCACGGACTATGGTGTTTAACCATTTTTACCTTTTCTACATCATTGTTCTTCTATAGATAGGAACTTCCTTCCATGAGTACCCTAGTTTAGAACACTTTGTCGTCTTTTGGTACTCATGCTGCATTTGTCATAGGCTTAGGGGAGCCTTCTTAGCTATTTTTCACACCAAATTGAGCCTCATTTTGGTCTCTTTTTACAAGCTATCCTTGTTTTATAAATATCCCCACCCTTATGGATTTTCTTTAGGCCCAGGTCTAACTCCTCAAAATAGACTTGACTGTCGAGTAAACTTGTTCATTCATGATCATTAAGAATATGTGGATGGGCATCCACATTGGTGGTAGGTTATCTCTTTTTTGAACCATGTGGAATAATACGAAAAAGGAACACTCTCTTTTCTTCGGAATTGAGAAGAGTATTCTCAGGTATAGGTTTATCACTTTTCCAGACCTAAGGGATTAAGTTTATGGAAAAGGAGTTCCTGATATGAGCTTAGTTTTCTCTTTTTCGTGCTCTAGACCTAAACATGAAAAAGTTTCTAAGTGTACTTTATGTCTTTGTCATGCTAGTTAAACCCTAAAGAACAAAGCATCGAGTTTACTGTTGTAAGCCCCATTTCTCGTAATCAAATGGATCTTTTCGAGTGATCTTGCCCTCCTTCACACTCATAAAACTCAGGCTATATGTTGCTTTTGAAGGGGTATTGGGTAGGTGGTAATTTAACCTTTTTCGTACCTTCTTGACTAAGTAGGAAAAAGGTGCACCTTGCTTCTTCAAAAGCTAAGAGAGTTCTTTTGTGGTTTGTTTTATGCTTTTCCGGCCTCAGGGGACTAAATTGCATGAAAAATCACCCCCCTGGAGTCTTTTTCAGATTTTTCAGACTCTCAAAATATGAAAACACCAATGAGCATGTACTAGTTTGGGCTCGTAAAATCCATGAATTACCACTTTATTAAGCATTATTCTCTCCCCTCTTCAATCTTATAAAAAATGAAGAGAGACCTAAGTTGAATTTCCTGTACTCGTTAAAATTTAACAGGAAAGATAAGGATGAAGTACTCTCTTTGGATTATAAATAGTGGCAACATGTCATTATTGAACATAGCACTCTCTGAACTTTTCGATACTCATGTTTCAGTTTACACTTTCATCTCAGCTATCACTTCGAGTATTTACTCCTCCACTTGTCCTTTATACATGGGGAATCTAATCATGTCTCCTACATGACAGATAAGTCTAGTTGTCCTATCTACATGTTAAAAGTTTCCTTGGGTCCTCTCTATGTCGTGCTCACTATTAAAGGATTTATCCTTTCATCTGATTATTATCCTAATTTCCATAATTATCCTATCTAAGTATTACTTATGTCTACCTTCTCGTATCTAGTTCCTAGTCACTCTTGTGATCTATTGGAGGATCCATTGCCTTTATCATCACAGTATGGTTTCTCATCAGTAATTCTTGAAGATGAAGACCTGGAGCTTTGATGATGGTACCTTAGGATTCACTATCATCATTGGTGGAATCCTTTGTTTTAGTTGTCATTTTCACTCATTGTCTGACATTCTGTTGAATTCCTTCCATGTTTGACTTCACCACATTTATTCACATGGTAGGGATTGTACTGGTTCCTTTGGATTTCAATGAAGACCTTAGGTTCACACTTATAACCTAAGTTGCACAAGATTATGTTATGATCATTTACACAGATTCTAGATTTGGAAGACTCATCATTGTATATTGTGGCTTCGATCCACCTTTGTAATATATGTGGTCTTGTAGCCATATCATATAATGTAATAAAATATTGTAAAGGATCTAGTGTTCTATTATATTGAACATGGCATCCTCAAATATGATTTTGTATATGACATTGATATGTATTTGTTTCAGGTACTTCGTCTGCTTCCTTGGACATTTGAGTTCTCCAAGATTAAAAGATTGTAATGTATTTTGGCCATCGCTTTCCTCTAACCTCACACATTAGGGGGAATCTGTTATCAACCAAAATGGAACTTCTCCATCCAAGTACTGACATCCAATATGTCAGGACACAAAAGGACAATAGGATTGAATTCACCAAAACACTATAAATGTGCATGACCATCGATACATAAACTCCTTACCAGCTTAAGACATTTTCATTTCGATACTAGGGATGCACACGCGACTATTTGCATTGCAACCCACATGTCATACATGACTATTTTCATTGCAACCCATGTGTACCTTGAACACACGACTTTCCTTAAAGCAAGGAGCGTGTCATACTCACCTTTCCTATATACATACTCGCATGTAACTTAAATTCAATGTTAAAAAATATAAATCATGATTAGTTGAGATCAGTTGAGCCTTAATCTATCATAACTATCTCAACTATCTCAACCATCCTAACCTTCAAAACCACTCTATTTCCTCATGTATAAATAGAGGCCTTGGGATGGGGCTAATCAATCATTCTTAGGAGATCAAAGTTATGCTGGTTGTATGCCTTCAGACCTCTTGGAGTAGAAGAACTCAGTGTCCTCGGTTCGCAGAGGAGTCCTTATTACAGAAGCTGGGTTGTAATCTCACAATTCTATGTTTATGAATAAGGAAATTTCTTCTTCCAATATTTGTATTGTTGCTTTCTCATGTATGGTGGATTATGAATGATTTCAATTATATTATTATGAATATGCATTTCACTAACCATTAATATCTATATGAGATATCTCTCGAAGAATTTGTCTTTTGCAGGATAATTGGAAAAGCCCCGGAAACTTTCAAAGAGATTTAAAGAGGAGAATACCAAGCTTGGATCAACCATCATAAATAGGGTAAGCAAGCCTCCTTCCTATTCCTATTTCATTTTCTAGAAAAGTTGATTGTCTGCAAGTGTCTTAGTAAGTTGGTAACCCTAGAGACCCTAAGTTATAAGGGTGCATTGTCCTGAACAATGCCCCCTTCCTTGTTCCATCCTCAATAGGCCTCCTTCCCTAGCCCGCATTACCTCGGCTTCGTTGCCTTTTCATACATACTGTGTCTACTCCCCTTCTTCATTTGCATAATGTACACCCTCCAATCGCAAATTAGACTTCGCTTTCACCGCAACTCCTTTCTTCCTCCATGCATAGCTGATCAAACCGCCAACCTCGTGGCTTCCCTTCAAATGGAAGCCACCTCCTTAACACTATGTCTGCGACCCTTGGCTTGCAAATTTGTTGCTGCTCCTTCTCTCCTCCACAAGCCCATATTCCACTCGTGATCTCTTTCTGTGAACTATTCCCTAGCTCCTCGCTCCATGTGCTCCTTCCCTACACTCTCTCTTCCTCCTTTGAGCTATAACTGCTCTCCACCTTCTTTCTTCCTCACCTGCAAGTTGTTTTGGTTGTCTCTATCCCAGGTGTTCCCCATACTCTTGCACATTTTTCCTCTCCTCCTCGTTCGCACCTCAATATCTTTCTCATCACTGCTCATATCCGTTACCTCTCGTTTCTACCCCTCCATGCAAATCAAGCCTTTACCAAAGCCTTCCCTCCTACCCACGACCTGCTCTGGTGCAGACCTCCTACGAGCATGCGCTCTCCATAAGAGGCCAATACATATTTATACTTGCAAGCTTATTTTATAATATATATGTTTCATATAGTTGCAGTATTAAACATAGTTTATTAATTTAGATTTTGTTTATTTGATATTTTAGTATTCGTAAAATTAAAATAATTTAAAATATTGATTGAAACCTAAACAAAATCAAATCAAAATTTTGTTTATTTTGTTTATTTCACTTTGTTATATAGTTTATAAATGTGTGTTTTGTTTATTTAGTATTATGGGTTCATTTTGTTTCATAAACATATATAGTTTATTAATTTAGATTTTGTTTATTTGATATTTTAGTTTTCGTAAAATTAAAAGACTTTAAAATATTGATTGAAACCTAAACAATTATATTTTTCTAATATTAATTTAAATTTGTTTTCAATCCATAGGTTTGTTATAGAATATTTATATAAGGAATGTTTAGTTTTATTTTAATGGAATATTATGGTAATATAAGCATGCATGTTGTTTTTGGCTTATTTTGAGTTAATTTTCTTTGCTTATTATTATATAATTCCATTACTCTCTACACATTAGTTGGATCATAGTGTGATGATATTTCTTTACGTACTGTTACATTTCCTTACTCACATACCTGAATTCATTAGGCACTGATCTTTAGCCTCATAAGAAAATACTTTCTTTAAGTGTCTTTGTAGGGTCAATATAGAGCTCTGCCCTAGGAGGCTCCGGCTTCTGAAGTAGTTAAGGGAAAGTGGCTAAGGTGGCAATGGTCACTTATTTTGCATATGCTTACCAATGACTATACCTTCCATCTCAACCAGTAACACCTTCCATACTTTATTATCAGTTGCTTCCTTATAACATGAAGGATTTGGATCGATGATGTCACATAACAATGCTACATAACTTGAATATGGTCAAGGTATATTACTTTCTCTACAAGATCTATTTGGTGCACCATACTTCTCTGCATCTTGAATAATTTCTCTAACCCAAGATGGTTTTCTATTATGTGTAATAATCTCTCTAGATGGATCTGTAGGTCTTTGTGATTATTCCATATCATGGTCCTTTGTACCATGCTCTTCATGAACCCCATCATATATTCATGTCTCTACAACTCTGGGAGCTACAGACTCTTCGTCATGGACCTCATATGAATGAGTGTAATTGGATATGCTAAGTGCTACATCGTCATTCAAGGTAACATCTTCTGCGGATCTCAATTAGTTTATAACCAAGGATACATACCCTATATTCCTTTGATGTCTCACTATATCCAAAAAATACACCCTTCTTACCTGAAGGGTCCAAATTCAATATTTTATCTTTTAGAACATGCACATATACTGGACAACCAAATATCTCTAGGTGGTTGAACTCTGTATTTTCTCTTGTAAACATCATTTTTGGTTTCTTGTTCCCAAGTGCACTGTGATAAATTATATTTTGTACATATACAACAGTATTGGATGCTTCATCCCATAGGTGCATCGGTAAGTCTTGATCATGAATCATGGAATTTCTGCCTTCCATTGTTGTTATATTCTTTAATTCTGCAACACCATTGTTGTGGATTGAAGGGAGTAGCGAGTTCCATCTTAATCCCAACTTCTCTTCATAAGGTTTTGAAATATTATGATGTAAACTCTCCTTCATTGTCCGACCTTAAGATCTTAATATTATTTTTAAATAGATTCTCTATAAGAGCTTTAAATTATTTGAACTTTCTAAACACTTCACTTTTAGATTTCAGCAAATAAATCCAAGTTTTGTGAGAATAATCATCAATAAATGAACATAATATACATACTAGCTTAATCGAGTGTATGAAATTGGTATACATACATATGAATGTACAATGTCTAATATTTTTTTGTCTTTATTTTCACTGCTTCGAAATGGGTTCTTCAAAATCTTTCCTTGTGCAAATCATTTAAATACGCCATCATGCTCTATTTGGATCTTTGGAAAAATTGTTACCACTTTACTCATGATTGACAATGCTTTCTAATTCAAATGAGAAATTATTCTATGCCATAGTTCACTTGGATTCATGGTACTGTGTAATAGTGTTGAATCTGAATGTCTCTTCAATTTGTGTAGTTGATCTAGAATTTTTCCCAAGAGATCTTTCCTGATCTAAAAATTCCAATATCTTTCCAGGATCTTTGTAACCAGGGATTGTATGTGTGAAAAGATGTTAGAAACCGATACAAGTATTTTCAAAAAAACTCTGATACTGTCATGATCCATTAATGATAGTTAATAACTAATTCACTTATTAATCCATTCTATATGATTAAATAATTCCTTAACATTCCCATAATTAAAATGAGATATTGGTAAATATTCCACATATAAAGCATATCAAACCTGAAACTAAACAATTCAACACATGAATAATATGAAAACTAGATTTAATATCGGAGTTCACTAGGCCTCTTCTCACTACATCTCTAGGCTCAAACAAACATTGAACCAATTATTTAGTCCATCAAAAGAAATAGATTACATCCAATTTATGGACAATGACTGTAATTCTAACTATGTATATAAAGGACATATATACCGATGTGATACCTTAGGAATACAGAATGAGAAGAACTGTCTCATATGCAGTATCTTCAAGCATTGAACCACCACATAGTCTAGAAAAATATATTATAGTATGAAGTTTCTTCCATCTCTTCAATCTAATTTTCTTTTTTTTCTCATACCATCAATTTATTGATCAATCCATTAATTTCCTCTCAAGCATACAAAACGAGACTCTCTATCTTCTACACTCTGACTATTTTCCTCACTAGTTGATGTCAATCATTGTCCTAACCATCCTTGTCCTCAACTATTAAATAGAAGGAATTTATTGGTACATATCTGTTATACCAAAATCCTGTCACCATCATGTGATAAGACATTTGACATACCTACTTGCCCTGAATCCCAAATTCTAGAGTGGAAACTAAATGGTTTTTCATCAATCTGTCATACAAATTTCTAGCACCGCGCATGCCCCTTTATCCAGGAGAGATACCCTTCCTTGCATCACCTTTCATCGGTTTTCCACGAGCGGTGCCACCGCTCATTGCCCTTGGTCTATAGGCGGTTATTACCAGAACCACTCTGTCATAGAAGGATAAGCACGGTACCCTAGGTAAAAAGGGAAAAAGAGAAGTTTCTCGAGGCTTCTAGATGATAAGCCTCATGTACTATCTTATCCCTACTGTTGTGTATTGGTTGAGCTCGAGATCCCTCATCCTAGGATCTTAGAGGCCACCTCACCCACTAATTTCTCAACCATCTCTATCCATTAAAGCCCTATAAATATGAGCTCATAGCCATGGTTGAGGAGAGAACATTGAAGGTATTGTTATGTTGTTGGGTTGATTCTTGGCCCAAGATCATTTGGGGAGAGCATAGAGAGATAGAGTCGGATATTTTGGGGATGAAGAGCTGGTTTCATGGAGATGCATGTCAACACTAAGGCTTGGTTGTAAACTTCTTCATATTTCTAATGCAAGTTGATTTCTGTCCCACATATGATGTTTTTGTTGTGATTTTGCATATATATGTTGCTAGATTCCTTAGTCACTAGCATAGATTGGTAGATCATATTCTGGTTTCTTTGATTCGTTTCATGTTGAGATTTTTTGTAGGTACATAGGTGAACTGTCAAAGCCTTGTATTCTAGATATCTACAGCATCTAGGGAGAGTCTTCAACCTCTATCCTCTATTTCTTCTGGATCTGAGCCATTCAAACCAGTGGAACACCTTGCTGTCCGTAGGAGGTGAAATATTCCAGCTAACAAATCTGGTGACTCTCCTGGGGAGTAAAGTATTCATTTGTTTTGATCTTCCTCATTCTACAACTCTTGTCCAAATCCAGGCTCTGTTTTCTTCAACTCTTGTCAGTCAGATCTACTTTTTGATTTGTATTATTTGGGTTTGAAATTTCCATATCTGTTCAGATATGAGTCATTTCGGTCTTTTATGCTCTATTTCCATATTCAATTCATTAGTATTTGCCTTGATCTAGTCTTTTTCTGACTTGATCTGTCGTTCTCCTTGTGTTTTGGATTTTTACAGGGAGCCGCACATGTTATGTTAGCAAGGATCGATGCCACCACCTGAGTCTAGTTAGCCATACGCGGTGCCACCACCTGAATCCAATGAGCAAGGAGCAGTTCTGCCTCAAAATTGCCTGTCAGCAGCTTCATCTGCATGGTGCCAGGTAGGCCCTGTTCCAGACTTTGTATTTTGATTTTTTGTGTGTTTTTAGCTTACTTTTTTATGAAAATGAAGTGTACTTTTATACAATCACTTTGATTGTTGTTTTCTTTTTGCATTCAAAGAGAGTTTGTGTTTCTTGCATTAGATTTTTTTTTTTTTTTGCTTGAAGCCTCTTGCCCTTTTCTATAGATATCATTCATTGGAATTGGAAATATACATTTCATTTTCTT
Organism: Pseudotsuga menziesii; assembly: GCA_001517045.1. Taxonomy (NCBI): domain Eukaryota; kingdom Viridiplantae; phylum Streptophyta; class Pinopsida; order Pinales; family Pinaceae; genus Pseudotsuga; species Pseudotsuga menziesii. Next base: position 122,869 of record LPNX010455480.1, on the reverse strand, counting down.
GAGTAGGATTTGGTTTGTTTTGGACTTAGAATGCATGAGTGATCCATGTTGTTTTGAGTCTTTCTTTTCTTGGGTGAATCTTGTTTCCTTTTGCATGTTGTTTTTTTAGTGCTTGATAGGAAAGATTGGTTCTTCGTTTCCTTGTCTATTTCAAAGAGAAGTTTTAGTTTTCTCTCTCTTTTGCTTTATTCACAAGTTTGTTAATCGATTTTCTTCTTGTTTTGTGCATGATTGTTCAAGATTCTAGATCTTACTTTCATTGAGAAGAGATATATGTTTTTAGTTTTGCGTGCATTAGAGTTAGATTTGTTTGGAAATGTTAGTGAAATCATCTTTCCATTGAGTTTTTATGTGTCTTTTTCAAGCATGAAAAGATAGGAAACATTTTGATTTATGTTATATGTTATCTAGATCTCTTCCTTATTTGCTTTGAAGATTGTTTGGGGTGCATTGATATTTCACTTTTCGTTTGAAAAGATAGAATTGCATTTGCATTTGGGTGTGCATTTTTGGGAAGAAAAGTAAATCTCTCTCCCTCTCTTAGGTAGAATTTCATTGAAGAGGAAAACTTGCACTATCATATAGATCAGTATGCATCTTCTTTAAATTCAATTTTTCACTCCATGGTTCCACCTAAACGCACAAGATAAAATTAATGGTAGTACTAGGATAAAATTTACATAGCAATTTGAGTGATAAATTAGAGACTTGTTTAGGTGTCGTTAAGCATAGGAGTTGTCATTACTTGTCTGCATTATATGATGGGACTCGCGCGATTCTTCCACGTACCGTCGGTATATCAAACAGCCTTTCACGTACCCTTGAGGTATATAGAAAGGTACTTCACGTACTCGATTGTATATCGGAATGCCCATTGTGTATGGTTATGCATTAGACAGCACTACTACCGATTTGAGCTCCCTTATACCTTGCGTATATCGGGGGACCCTTTTAGGAATCCTCAAACCATCTGAGTTATCCTTTTGGCCTGTCCTATGAGATTCCTGACTCTTATCCACTCTTTTCACATGTTTGCTTTTTTCTTTTAGTTTAAGTAGTACTTGCTTGTGCATGGTAGTTAGGGGGCTATTAGAGAGTTTAGAGATGGCATCCTCATCTGGGACTACCACTCAAGAGGTCCCTTTCCAAGGTGTACCTTTTGTATTCCCTCCAAGTGAAGGTATTGTTCCTCCATTTATTGCTACTCTAAATATTCCTCGATTAACTATAGGATTGCCGGTCTGGCTGTTTAATCCAGTAATTCCTGTTACACCTAATGTCTCAAATGTCACCTCTCCTTCAGGAGAGGATCAACCTCAACCTAATCCTGCTCCTTCTTTGTCGGTTGTGGCTTCATCCCTTTCTTCTTCTTCGCTTGACCAAAGCTCTATATTTAGTAGTCATGTGGGTAAGAAGAAGAAGAAAGCAAAGGGTAAGAAGAACAAGGATAAGAAAGAGAAAAAGCAGCAACCATATGCTCTTGATGGTGCTCATTCTAAGAGAACACCTGGAAAACCCAAGTTCCCTTGTAAGCTTTGCAAGGGGGGCCACCTTCTTAAGGAGTGTCCCAGTCTCTCTCGTGTACAAGAAGAGTTGTCTAAAAGGTCCAAACCGTCTATGTCATCAACCCCTGATCATCATGTTGACGATACTCCCTCAACCAATGACCCATTGGTAAAAGGTCATAAGGGTAAAGTCTTGTATCCTTGTTTGATATGCAAGGCTATGCATCATACTTTTATTTTTCCAAGCATGGATGAAGCTTCGCATTGGTTGGAAAATATTACTGATCATCAATAGGTGATTCCAACAAATGATCGTAAGTTATCCCTCGACCCCCCACTAGTTGACCAAGTGGTCGATTCGAATTTATCTATGGTTGATCCTACTCTTCCTTTGGAGAATGAAGTTGAAGTGGTCGAGTTGGTGTCATTTCCACTCGATCCCACTCTTTCATCAGAGAGTGTTAAGACTGGAGTAGTGTCTTTGACCAAATCTTCATCTTGATCTTCTCTTCCAATAGAGAATGAACCAAATCCTGTTGAAATTTTTATGCTTCGTTTTGATTGTTCTCAACAAGAGGAAATTTTGTTTGTTTCGACAGAACCCTCTCTGAGTAGTGAGGTTATTTCCTTTGACTGGAGTAACCTAACAAAGTCTCATCTTCATTCGATTGTTCCTTTCCAGATAGTTGTGAATGTTACTACTAGGTGGATATTTCGCACTATTGTTGATGAAGGGGCTTCTTTTGGTATTATACCCTCAACTGCTTGGAAAGTGTTAGGTTCTCCTTAGCTTGTGCCGGCTACCGATCAGATACTGGATTTTAATCTCAGGCCTACTGCACCTTTAGGGATCCTTCCTCACTTACCTATTACATTAGAAGGGAAAATTGTCTGTATTGATGTTATGGTGGTCCAAGGTCCTTTGGATTTCAATATGCTCCTTGGACGTGATTATGTCTATGCCATGAAGGATGTAGTTTCCACACTCTTTAGAGTTATGCATTTTCCCCGTGATGGGAATATTGTGACCATTGATCTGCTTTCCTTTGTTACACCTGATCATTGCATTACTCCTAGTAATTAGACTTCACTAAATGTGCCACATGTTCTTATGGTTCCTTCCCCTTCTTCTAGTTAGCTTCTTCCCATCATAGGTAAAATGGGGGGCATGGCTCCAGCCTCTGGACTTCATACTAGAGTTAAGCTGCTAGCTTTTATGAAATGGGGGCAACCTACCAACCTCTGGATATCATGTTCAGTAGGAGTAGGTTTGCGAGCATAGTTTACCCTGTGGTTTCAAGCTCATTAAAAAATAAAACCACTCCTTAATCATAGTTTACGCTTTTGGTTTCAAGCTTGCATAAAAATGAAACCATGTCTAGAGCATAGTTTACTTGTGGTTTCAAGCTCATTAAAAAATAAAACCACTCCTTAAGCATAGTTTACGCTTTTGGTTTCAAGCTTGCATAAAAATGAAACCATGTCTAGAGCATAGTTTACTTTTGGTTTCAAGCTCGTTAAAAAATAAAACCACTCCTTAAGCATAGTTTACGATTTTGGTTTCAAGCTTGCATAAAAATGAAACCATGTTCTGAGCAAAGTTCCCATTCTATGTCGAGCTTGTTAAAAAATAAAATATATCTCCTCAAGCATAGTTTACCTTTTGGTTTCAAGCTTGCATAAAAATGAAATCATTCCTGAGCAAAGTTCCCATTCTATGTCAAGCTCGTTAAAAAATGAAATAGCACCTGACCATCATGTCAGTTTTCCCAGAGTAAAGTTCCCATTCTATGTCAAGCTCTTTAAAAAATGAAATGGGTTTCCTTAAGCATAGTTTACCTTTTGGTTTCAAGCTTATATAAAAATGAAACCATGTTCCAAGCATAGTTACCTTTTGTTTCAAGCTTGTGTGAAAATGAAATAGATCCCCTTCCCTTGAGTCGAATCTTCACTTTAGTGTAAGAACTTGAACCTTCTTTTCACCTGCCCGATTCTCATTCTTCCTACCCCCTGGTGAACATTTTCACATTAGTAGCCAGGTTTTTAGGTTGGGTATGGAAGAAGAATCATTAAATGAAATGAATATTGGGGGCATGTCAAGCCTCCAACAACCATGCTAGGGGTTGGCTTCGCTAGCAATCATGCTGGGGGCATGATTCCAACCTCTGTATATCATGTTAAATGGGATTTTTTCAAGCATAGTTTACCCATTGGTTTTAAGCTTGCGTAAAAATGAAACCAATCTTCGATCATTCTTTCAACTAATCTTAGAGCTCGTTAAAAATAGTAAGATGGGGTTGAGCTTACTTTTCATTTTTCGTGCTTTGGTTAAAACATGAAAAGTGGTTTGAGCTTAGTTTATTACTTTTTCGTGCTCTATATTCAAACATGAAAAAGGTTAATGGAGTTCTATTTAAACTCTTTTCAGGCTCCCTAAATATGAAAAGATCATCGAGCGATCTTGTCTTCTTCATGCTCATTTAAGTATTTGAAGAGTCGTCCATTCGACGGTAGGTTATCTCTTTCTCGGTTTGGACAGGACTACTTACGAGAAAGGAACACTCCAGCCAATCATGACTTGAAGAGTTCTCTAAGGTATGATTTTACACTTTTTCATGCCTTAGAGACTAAATCATTCGAAAAAGGACCCCCATGGATTTTTCTTCTGTATTCATTCAGAATCTCTAAACATGAACGATACCGAGTTTTCTTTCAGTGGACTCATTAAATTAAACATTGAGAGACCCATTTTGGGAACGAACCCCTCCTCTCTCAGGTTTGTAAAACATATGAGTCTGGACTTGTCTTCCGACAAGATATATCAAGTGTTTGTTACCCTCTTTTAACTCGTAAAATTGAAAAGAGGCACTCATCAATCATGATGGGGGAAATGGGAAGGGAATCATTTTGTAAATCATGGCAGTTGTTTGTCGTACCTTTGAACATGGCACTTGTCTGCACAATCATGTCAGTCAATTGGGTATTCAACTAATCTCCGTGACGATCCACTTTCATATGTCATTTAAATCCTTTGAGTCTTTCAAAAGAATGCATTGTCCACTGTTGCATTGTGTATCTGTCTTGTCTAGTCATGCTGCCAAGTCATTTTGTCATGTCACCCGATGTTCAAAGGAGATCTGAAGAAGTTTTACCTTTGTAGTCTACACAGTCCTTGTGTTAGTATCTTTGAGTCAGTCATATGGTTACTACATTCACATCATTCCAAAACTATGTTTCAAGTTTCATTTTGTCGATGTGGGACTCATCATGGCCCTCCTTCTACGAGACTATTCCCGTCGACATCAGCTCATCATCTGGGAAATAGTCTTAGAAACAATATTTAGTACCTTGAGATCTGTATGCCTTAATGACAGATTCTCTCACTCTCAACATAGGTTCACATCATTTACCTTTGATCGATAGAATCGACTTGGTGTTCGACATCAGGACATCGATTCGCACTCAGTAGATTGTACTAGGGTACCTTGGGAATCATTGACATTAGTGGTGATCTCCCTCACACTTATTAATGGTTCACATCATTGGCTGGTAATCAAGTTGTTTCTACCATGTTCAACTTCAAATCATTGTAATCACATGGATAGAATTGTACCTTGTGGAAGACGAGACGAAGACCCTGGGCATTTGTTTAAAAGCGCTCATTGCTTTTCCCCCAGGTTGCGATGGAGTTTTGTATATCTAGCAAGGATCCACATTTGTATGGTCATGGCTATGCTCAAATTTGCATCTATATGACATAGATCTACGTTGTATGTCTAGTAGCTATGTCCAAGTTTGAGTCCTCTATCACATGGATCTACGTTGTATTCTAGTAGCCATGCTTTTTTATTCCACTCATGGATCTACCTTCTATTGGTCTGTAGCTATGAGTTTGGTTACTTGTGTCTATGAGTCAACATACTGATGTACTACAGATGCCTACTTGACTGCATACTCTGATTGAGCCAACATTTCCATCTCCTAGCAATGACTTGTTCACAAAGCTCTCGTTTATCGTATCACTCTAAGACTCATGTTTTGAGGGGCATCCTGTTATACCAAAATCCTGTCACCATCATGTGATAAGAAATTTGACATACCTACTTGCCCTGAATCCTAGCTTCTGGAGCCTTAACTAAATGTTTTTTCATCAATCTGTCATACAAATTCCTAGCACTATGCATGCCCCTTTATCTAGGAGCGATACCCCTGCTTGCACTGCCTTTCATCGGTTGTCCACGATGGGTGCCACCGCTCATTGTCCTTGGTCTATAGGTGGTTATTACCAGAACCGATCTATCATAGAAGGAGAAGCGCGGTACCCTGGGTAAAAAGGGAAAAAGAGAAGTTTCTCTAGGCTTCTAGATGATAAGCCTCGTGTATTGCCTTATCCCTACTGTTGTGGGTTGGTTGAGCTCGAGATCCCTCATCCTAGGATCTTAGAGGCCACCTCACCCACTAATTTCTCAACCATATCTATCCATTAAAGCCTTATAAATATGAGCTCATAGCCATGGTTGACGAGAGAACATTGAAGGTATTGTTATGCTATTTGGTTGATTCTTGGCCCAAGGTCATTTGGAGAGAGCATAAAGAGCTAGAGTCGGAGCTTTTGGGGATGAAGAGCTGGTTTCATGGAGATGCATGTCAACACTAAGGCTTGGTTGTAAACTTATTCATATTTCTAATGCAAGTTGATTTCTGTCCCACATATGATGTTGTTGTTGTGATTTTTCATATATATGTTGCTACATTCCTTAGTCACTAGCATAGATTAGTAGATCATATTGTGGTTGCTTTGATTCATTTCGTGTTGATATTTTTTGCAGGTACACATGTGAACTGTTAAAGCCTTGTATTCCAGATATCTACAACATCTAGGGAGAGTCTTCAACCTCTGTCCTCTATTTATTCTGGATCTGAACCATTCATACTAGTAGAACACCTTGCTGTCCGCAGGAGGTGAAATATTCTAGCTAACAATATCCGTGGATAAAGTGCCAATCTTGGAACAAAATCAATCTCAATTCCCAATATGTCCTGAAGTATAAGAACCCATTCCAAATTCAAGATTAAAATGGCATGAAATTGGGATAAAATCCAAATATCCTAGTCCAAAAATCTCTGCAAATATGAAAAATCAAATCCACATTTGAAATCTCTAGTTTAAACTAGAGTCATTGATCTAATTGTTATCTAGCAATCTGCAGAATGTTTGATGATAACTCCCTGCTACCAAATTTTCGTTGCTAACTTTCCTATTCTTACTATCTATTGTCGATTTTTCGTTGCTAATTTTCTGATGTCAACCCTCCGACACTGACATGTTCCGACTATTCTAACCTAATATCAGAAGTCACAGTTGAAACAAATAAATTTTCTTCCCCATCTACCCTATAGGCTCTCGACTACTAACAATGGAGGTCAGTAGTTGTTGTTGATAATCAATCATCAAACAAATACACTCCAACTCTCGAATATAGACTACAAACATCAAAGTTCAATAGTCGGCACTATCAACCAACATCTATCCATAAGCACGATGAATTCTGACACCTGAGTACTCCATGCCAAAAACTTCAAAGTGACCTAAAATTTTCATCTAAAGTCTAAATTTGACAAAATGGGTATTTTTAAAAAGATCTCGATGAGAACTATACAACTATGTGATTCTTGGAAACATTTGATGATTTTAAAAATTTTCTCACTTGGGAGATTCTCCTAGATCAATAGTCCTCATTCTTCAACAACAAAAACAACTTCATCATCAATGGTCTTTCCTTTTATCCACATGATAACTTCTCTATCAACAAAGAAAACTCTGAACTCTCAACCCCTTCTTATCCAATGATGAAATGGATAGCAGGTTCTTCTTCAAACTAGATACATATAACATGTTCTTCATCTTCCTAGGATTTCCAAAATCCAACTTGTATGATATTTCTCCTACCCCTTTAACAGGATATTTATAATCATCTCCAAGATTTACTTTGTGAGGTGAATCTTTTTTAATCAAACTTGAGAGAAAATCGTTGTAACCAATCATGTTCTTAGAAACACCACTATTAACAAGTCATGTGTCACTTCCATGAGTGACAGTCCTTGTAAGAGAAAATATCAACACATATTATTCTTCACTTTAATCATCTTCTCCTTCTTTCTTCTGAATAGGTTTATCATCTTCTGCAACATGAGCATGATGTATTTTTTTCCTTCCTTTTTTGATATGATATTTTACTTGAGGATAATATCCTGTAATATGTCATGTATTTTGGTAGATGTAGCATCTGATGTTTGAGTAATCCCTTTGAGTCGTTTGAGACTTATAAAAATTTAGAGTCTTCATTAAATGATGAACTTATTTTCTTCTCTTTTCTTTATTTCTATGAGTTGCTAGTGCTTGATATTCATCATTACCAACTTTTCTTCTCTTGCTACTAATTTAGCTTCTTCTTGAGTGCATTCTTCCTATAACCTGATAAACTTTAGTAGTTTCCTTCCGGAAAATATTCCTTGAATAAATGATTCCCATGAACTTGGGAGACCATTTAATGTATTCATCACTATTTTGTCTTCTTCAACTGTGCCTCCAATGACTTCAAGTTGTTGTTTTTTTACGATACACTTCTGAAGTAGGATTGAACTGTTTCTGAGTTCTGCATCTTCACATTCTTGAGATGAGATTTTAGAGCCATCTTCCAATTGACAGTATTGCATTCATATAACTTGTTCAAAGCATCAAAAATTTTATTTGGAGTCTTGGAAGATGACATATGAGGGATCAAGTGATCCTTGATGGAATATGCAATGATTCTCTTTTCCTTCATCATATTATTCTTGTGTTGTGCCTTAGCTTCATCTCCATCTAGGTTGTTACGGAGAGAAATTCCTATGGCTTGGGGTACCACAACAGATATCTTGACTCCAGAAATCAATATTTTCCAATATGCAATAGAAATTAAATGTCTAACACTAAAGGATCAGACCTCGTACCTTATTCTGGACAGTTGAAGTAAATCCCCGTTGAGCTTTCCAACTTCAGCTTGAATTGATAGATTACTTCCTCAACAACAAGTAAACAATACAAGCATTCTATATATCATGGTGTTAGATCTATTATACCATATATAATCAATAATGTATAAGCATTTGACATAATCCAATGGATAAAATATTCATTCAAACACACATTATTGGACAGGAAAAGATATTTCTATTAATATAAATCATAGATTACAAGATACAACCTTTGTCGGCACGTCTGCAAACCAGAGAAACTGAATCCCCCACTTGGGCCTCCACCACTTCAATCCTCCATCTCTAGATAGCAAGCTCACAAGCAAAAGGAAAGCTTGGGAAGACTATCGATGGGGAGAGAACCTGCCACTGATGACTGCAAGTCTCAAGGCACTCAAAATGACTCTAGATTCCAATCCCATAATAAATGATCTGAAGTCGATGGGATGAAATCTGCTGGAAGGAGGGAATTAAGGCATCCCCCATCATCCAACACGAGGTACTCAGCAAAGATGTATAATGTGGAAGGACTCGATCATAAGGTGCATGAACCAGTAACTATACCGGGAATGGCCGATATGCAAAGTCAAGAGAACTGAGGAATGGCCAACTCAGGATTCAACTTCCTTTGAACAAGAGCATAATGGCATATGGTGACTGAATAAAGGTAGCACAGACTCGATATACAAACTGGGACATCTCTATGACACAGGAGGCATCGACAGAGGCTCCATAGGGACTGGAAGCTTAACCAGTTGGTGGAGATAAACTCAGATAAATGAGTACAGCTCCTAAAGTCAAACTATAACCCAACCAATGGATGTGATATATAGTGCTCTGTTCGAAGGCGACACAACTCGACAGCTACTGAAGATAACATCTTTCCTTGTCCGACTTTTTGGTTTTTTTATTTTTTTGGACTTTTTCAATTATTTAAAAAGCTTGAAAAAGAATAAAATGGCTTTATAGTTACAGACTAGGAGGAGACGAGTGTCATAAGGGAAAACAAACTAGTTCCAAGCAGTGGAACATACCTATGCTCAATGCAAGGATACATTTGTAGGATATCGACACTCAGGGCAAAATCCCCTCCCGGTAAAAAAGGGAATCAAGCTATGAAGGATATAAAAAATGGCTCTGCATGGCTAGACATGAGATAAGCTCGGGCTATATGGCTGAACATGCAATGTCAGTGGAGCCAGCATAAAGCTCAATAAGGCAGGAAAATCTCATGATAATGCATTCACAATTTGACATGAGAGAGTCCTGAGGGAAATAGGCCAGCAAAAGATCAAGAGGAGTATGAGGCTCTTGCGAAATGGCATGGAAGTACTATACAAAGGAATCCCACACCCTAAAAGAGAAAAATTCGACATGGGCACAAAATTAAAATAAGGTTCTAACTAGGGTACCCATGTAAGGTGAAGATCTACCACTCGTATCATGCCACTTCTAAAATAGCAAGAAGGTTCTGTGACATAACAGAGTGGGTTCGTACCAAAGGTCATGATGATATGGTCATAAGGTCATGAAAAATGCAAATGGTGATGAAACCTAACCTATATGCTAGTTTAGACATGATACATGAGATTGGCATGAACGGGTCAATCCAACGGCTGAAACGGCACTAAAAAAGGTCCTCTACATCATGAATTATGTCAAAAACGGTCCAAAATGGTTAGAAAATGTCGAAACTATAGGAAAGGGGGTAAAATTTTTCAAATATTTGAAAATTTTCTATAAATAGTAAACAATTCAAAATATTATAAAACATTTGAAACTTTTACCCATTTGAGCTCTAATTTTCAACAGCTAATTCTAGGAGATCCAGCCGGCGGAATCCACTACCGTTTCTTCCAAGTATTTATCCATGCTTTTCTCTGTCATTTTGATGTAATTTTCATGAAATTCCATGGTCAATTAAGATTTCTAGGCCAACCTAAAATGGGCGCTGCGGCCCACACGAAAATCAAGGTTTTTTCTGCGTATAGGGATGGATATACACGGAAAATGACCTCAAACCTGCGTACATATGCGGTTGTTTTGAAAACAGTCACATATGAGGCCGCGCATAAGGTTTTTTCAATAATCTAATGGGAAAATTTGCAATTTCTTGTGCAGGATGGTCCTAGAGTGGAGAGAGAGTGAACATGGTGAGGTAGAGGAAGCAGTAAGGGCCGATCTAATGGCTCAACAGGCTCTACGTGCATGTGGACTCTACAAGTTTTGGTGTCTTGGTGGTTTCAGGGCCAAACCAAGACTATTAAAGATGTTGGTGGATTACTGGGATCCAGAATCAGAGACCTTCCAGATAGATGGGATGTTCCTCACCATAGAGGTGGAGGACATATACTTCATTACTTAGATTTCTAGATGAGGGGAAGTGGTGAACCTTCGTTCTCGTGGTGGGCCAGGAGATGGCCTAACTATCGACGAGTACATTGCAGTGTACTGATATCCAGACACAGAGAAGGTGGGGAGTCAGGTCCCTACCAACGCTATACAATTGCTGGGCCTAAAGGCCATACTATTGACATTGGGCAGGATAGCAAGCTTGGCCTCACTCCACCAGGCCTCGTGGCCTCTAATGTTCTATGTAGTGGAGTGCATGAGACCCACGATTTATGACTGGAGCACTACACTACTGAGCAACATGAAACATCAGCTCAGTGAGTGTAAGGCAGGTAGAGTGCAGAACTTTGGGTTCAGCAGTGTTTTGAGCACGTTTTTCTTCAAGCGTGTTCTAGGATTGAGCCCCAGAGTGGACGTTCCTCTCCATGGGGTTCGAGATCCGGCCCAACGATGTTGGGCAGATGCTATGCATATATTGGGGGGTGGTAGGGTGGCCAACCCATATCCAGATGACTTCTTTCCATGGTGGCGATGACAGATAGTTGCCATCGATGACTACCCCTATGCAGGGATATATTTTCGGGGGGACCCGGACATGCCCCTACCACCAGGATTGGCATATGGTGATATAGGTGACAAATCTCGACCCTCTCTTTTTAAATTTTTTGAGTTATTTAATTTTATTTTTTCTTGATTATATGGAATCAAAAAGACAAATTTTTGTGTGACAATACATAGTGACATCTACCATTTGTGTGTAGATGTGGGACCATGGTGGCCAAAGGGCTTCCATTGTCATAGACGGAGGGGAAGAGGAGATGAAATCACGAGTGTGGATGCGGAGCGGATGCTCCAGAGCATTCATACCAATTTTGTGAGACTGACACATAGGATTCCCATGGCACAAGTCGAGGACTTTCCTGAGGCTATGCAGCGGCAGGTGGTGGGTGTACCACGCACATGGGTGCGATTATTTCAACGGCTAGCTATAGCCGTAGTGACCTTCCATGATCACAACCCTCCTCCTCCTCCATAGGATTAGACACCTGGGAGTGTATACATTTTGTACAACCGTGTATTATATGTTGGTGGCTCGAAAGCCCCAATTTTGTATCATGACACTATGTATTATCACATTTTGGATGTATATAAAAAGTTTTACGGTGATCGGTTTAATTATTTACATTTGTAAAAATTGTTCTTGTGATTAATTTATTGTGAATGAAACAAATGGCCAATCTAACACATAGTTAGCATATGAGTCAGCAACTTTATTATTATTTCTTGGAATATGTATATATGTTATATTGTCAAATTTCCGTTCTAACAATCTCACACGTAAGAATCTTCTTAATAACGTCGGATCTCTAACATGGTACAAACCATTAAGATATGACACTACCAACTCCGAATCAAGACGTACCTCAAGAGAGAGAATGCCATGTGAAATGACATCGCATAGAAGCTCGATAACGGCACTAAATTCAGTAACATTGTTGGAAGATGGCCGTAGACATACGCCTCCTGAAGACAGTACCTGACCCATCGGAGTATAAATCACCCAAGCAGCAGAGGCTGAGTGTTGAGTGTGACGGCTTGCACCATCCGTGAATCCTATGTAGATGGAAGATTCCATTGACATCTTCCAAAAGAAACGGAAACTAATCAGAAACTTGATCACGATAAGAAAAATACCTAACTATCGAAAACTGTACAATAATATACAATAAGAAGCCTTGGCTGAAGATCATGCATACTATTTCTTAAGATAGAGCCCATTTCTAGGCTCCGCCAAGGTCGTTCCTTCGTAATCCACTAGATCATACGCACCCTTCTCTAATACACGCTTGACCACGTAAGGACCACACCACATAGGATTAAATTTCCCTGCCCCCAAGGGTTCTTTTAGTTGATCCCACAACAGGACCAAGTCTCCTTCATTAAACACCTTCGGATAGACAGATTTATCATATTGGGCCTTTACGAGACGTTTATTAACTTCTAGAGCCACCAGGGCATCCCGACACTGCTCATCATGTTGCTCAAGGTGAACCAAACGCTCCTTTAATGGTGAAGTGTCTGGTAAGAGTTCTACAACTAGATTCAAAGAAGGAATCCCGCATTCAACTGGCAATATTGACTCCACTCCATGTACAAGTTGATACAGCAGTTCGATATGCCCACAAAGCAGGATATAACATGATGTGCCAATTGTTCTTGCTTTGCGCAATGGTTCATTGGAGAATGGATTTGAGTTATTTATTCACTACCTCTACCTGTCCATTCACTTGAGGGTAGTAAGAAGAGGAATGCTCTTTCTTATACCCTAACTTCGATGCCAACTCTTCCATCATACGGTTCTAAAAGTGCGAGACATGGTCAGTGACAAGCTCTTTTGGAATCCTGAACCAAGTAATAATTTGGTTGAATACAAAGTGGGCAGCTGTCTCACTATCAGATTTTACTGTAGGCATAGCCTCAGCCCATTTTGTGAAGTAATCAACAGCCACTATAATATGATGGTGCCCCCCAGTTGAAGCTGGGTTGCAATCCATAAAATTGAGCCCCCACTTAGTGAAGGGACCAGCGGTGATAATGGGATGTGACGGGGTAGGTTTCGAGTGCATATTACATGTGAACACCTGGAAAGGGTGGCACCTCTTGACCACATCAACACAATCCTTAAATATCGATGGCCAAAAATAACCTGCTCTTAAAATATTTTGAGCTGTAGAAAGCCCAGATAAATGACCACCACATGCCCCTCCATGGCAATCATTCAGCACTACCTCAGCCTCATCATGAGTTAAACAACATCGTAAAATGGAATCTACCCCACTGTGGTACAAAGTGTTATCCACTATGAGGTAGTTCTTAGAGACGTGATGTAATCGTCATTGTTCATCTCGCGAGAGGTGAGTAGGGGTCTTCAGTGTTTGTAAATATATTATGATATCCCCATACCATGGGTCTAACATTGAGATTAAGAAGATGTGTTCATCAACAAACGTATCTTCACAAACCAACTCCTCGGCCTCGCTTAGGAAATCCGATATAAGCTCTGCAAAAATTAAAGACTTCTTCAATTTTGCCGAAACAAACTCAAGATCGAATTCTTGCAGAATGACAATCTATTTATTATATTTTCCCCCAATCATCCTTCTGATGAGGAATAATTGAAACGGATTGACATGGGCTACAACCAAGGTTTGGCGAAGGAGAATATAATGTCTCAACCGCTGAACCGCATGTATGGTAGCTAAACCAAGATTCTCGACATGAGAGCAATGAATCTTTGCGTCAATAAGGTTCCGACTCAGATAGTATATGACATGCTCTTGGAGCTCCTCATCCTCTTGAACCAAAACCATACCAATCATCTCTAAGGACACGGCCACATATAATAGAAATCACGGCTATAGTTCATAGGACTAATCATCGGGGCCAATGCTAGGGCTCGCTTGAGTGCATCGAAGGACCCCTAGGATCACTCATCCCAATAAAAGGGGGTGTCCTTCTTCAAGAGACACACGAAGCCTCTAGTCAAATTGGAAAAGTTGACAACAAATCTTCGTAAGAATTTTTCCATGCCTTTCAAACACTAAAGATGACGAATATTCTTCCGAGGAGACAACTGAAGTATTGCCTCAACCTTCAAAGGGTCGACTCTTATACCCTCTTTAGAAACGACGAATCCTAACAAACGACTTGACTTCACACAAAAGATGCACTTATGAGGATTTAATATAACCGAATAGTGCCGACATCTTTCGAATACTAATCTCAAGTGATAGGGATGACGCATTCTCATACGAGAATGAACACCGAGGTCATCCAAAAATACTTCGATAATTGACTTGAGATCGTGGAAGATCAAAGTCATTGCCCGCTGAAATGTAGCTCGGGCGTTTTTAAGGCCAAAAGGCATTTTTTGATATGCAAACGTTCCCCAAGGACAAATAAATGCAGTCTTATGTTGGTCCTTAGGTTTAATCTATATCTGATTATATCCGAAAAATCCATCCATGAAGGAAAACACCTTGCTACCCACTACCCGCACACTCATCCAAATTCTGATCAATAAATGGTGTGGGGAAATTGTCCTTAGGACAAGCATGATTCAAATCACGGAAATCCGTACATATGCGTATCGCTCCCTGCTTCTTATCCACTGGAACAGGATTTGAAACCCACTCCGTCAAGGGAATGGGATAGATGAAACTGGCTTTCAATAGCTTCTCTATCTCTACCTTAATCACAGGTTCTTTCCTAGGATTCACTGCACGTAAACGTTGTCGAACAGGCTTAGCATTGGGGTAAGTATTAATCTCGTGCTCAACAATACAAGGGTCAATACCTGGCATCTCATCGTAAGACCAAGCAAAAATATCATGGAATTCCTTAAATAGCTCGGCGTATTCTAAAATCTCTGCATGGGAACATTCTTCCCCAATATAGACATTCTCTATCGTGCCAGGATCGCGAGAGATGTTGATAGGAATCGTTGAAGATATGTTCACCATGTTTCCATCAGCCATCGGACCAGGAGAGATTAATGGAACCATAGGACTACCAACTCTCTAACTAAGAACCACCCTAAAATCCTCATGCTCCAAGAGGTTAAGCTCTAGAAGAAAGTATGATCTATGATGGATTTCCTCCCATGGCAGCTCAACTCTCGACATAGCCTTGATAATCGCTTCATCTAAAGGTAAAACTGTAAAAATGCAGTTGTGTGCGTGAGAAGACTGTACTGCCCATGTCGGTAGCACATAAGGGTCCTCCTCCTCCGTCCGTGAAGAGGAAGGACTAGGCTCTGCAACACACTTGAGATTAGCTTGATAAGCTATCATAGTTGTAGGAAACGGCACGTCCGTCACGACGGGCTCACTCGAAGTACTCGGTGTAGGAAGAATCCAAGGATCTTCCATACAAATCATGCGAAAAGACACCGATCTTGTAGATTTCAAAGCCTCATCGGAACTAGATCCTATCATGAGTATCGATGCAGGAAAACTAAAGCTTCCCATGAGGGATGGATACATGCCTACACCCATACTCCCAGTTGCCAACTGAGAATGTTCAAGGATCGGGATCGAAGCTCCCAAAGATGTTGTAACAGATGGATTCTTGAATGTCATTTGATCAATCATTATGATCTTCCCATTATATGGAAAGAATACAATGTGGAACAGGGAAGAAGCAACAGCTTGCATACTGTACATCCAGTTCCTACCCAGCAAGAGATTGTAGTCAAGGGGCACATCAACCACCTCGACCTCTATCGCAACGGTTTTCCCTCCCAAATGGAATTTAAGGGAAGGAAGGATGTCATGCAGCCTAAAATATCTCCCATCGAATGCAGTTAACATGGTCACTGATTTAGATAGCTCAGGGGAACCCAGACCCTTCCACCAGGATAAATACATCACAGAAGCAGCAGCGCCCTCATCAATCACAGTGTGCTTGATGATCATATTAAGACATTCTACGTGAATCAAAAGAGACACATAGTAGGGAAAGAGAGGTTGAAGTCATGCGGTTTCAAATTTGATCACAGAGGAAGAATCATCATTGTTCACACCAAGGGCAGAAAGCAATGCCTTCCTTTGCGAAGGACAAATCTGAAGCACTTCCAATGCAGACATCGCACAAGGAGTGTGGCCCAAATCCTCAACAACTGAATAGTTCTTGGCGGCTTAGGCATTTGGATTATGCCCTGAACGCTTAAGGACTCCCTTAGGAATGTGGGGTGCAGTCTTAGGTTTATCCATAGGTTTCTCAATATGCAAAGGGGACATTGGTGGATCAGGCTCTTTGCCTGGGCTGGTTTGTGACGAACCATAATATTTTGCACGGGTCACAAATTTCGTAGCATGGACCATGTTAATGCAACCACGACCACTAGTATTTGATAGATCTTGATCACTACCAGACTAGTCCTGGGGCTTCAAGTTCATATTTTGATTGTGTGGTAAAGGGTTAGTTAGCATAGTTAGGCCCTGTGCCAAGAATCTCAAAGCTTCCTCAATACGAGGGCACACGTAAGTGAGGTGATCATCCTTACATAAATTGCAAGGGAACTTAACCTTACGTTTAGCTTGCTTGTCCCCCCCAGCATTCTGGCCGTTCTTGTCATTACTATTAACATTCTCATTCTTATTCCCACCCTTATGATTATTTTTACCCTTTTTTCTATTCCGTCTGGGCTGTTGGTTACCCTTCTGGTCCGACGATTGCATAGAAATTACACTCACCGTTTGGGTGGTTTGAGACGAAGCCGTAGCTTGTCCCAAAGCATATTGGTTGATTCACAATTAACTAACTTGTTTTGCAACCGAATCTATAGGTTTTGCACTTGCACAACCCATAATGCCATTGGCATGTGGTCCAAGTTTGACTTTGGGGTCAAAACTGGAATGCGGAGCATTGGGAATAATCTCATATAACAAACCAGAATGAGCATAGATCAAGTCCAGTTCCTGTGCCCTAAAAATCGCTTGTTCCTCATTCTGCACTCCGGATTTAGAAACATCCTTCACTATATACGGCAATAATGACTTGAGGAACCACTTGAGGAGGAACTCCAGCAGTATAAAGGCTTTAATTAACCTCTTCCGTCTACGCCACTCTTGAATATGATCAGAGATATGTGTGGATTTATCCTGCCAAAATGTCGACAAGAGTTCAGTACCAATGTCATAACGCATTGGTAGCTGGAAGTGGTTAAGAAAAGTCATCTCAAGGTTGTCGAACAAAGTGAAAGCTCCCCTAGGTAACTCTATATACCATTTCGTGGCAGGCCCTGTAAGGGTGCGTTGAAATAGTCTCAAATGGATTGAGTCCTGATGTAAGGAATTCAAAGAGAACCATAGGTAAAACATAATGTGTTCGCTCAGATCCTCTCCCAGTTTGTCCTCGAACTTAGGTATGTCCGAAGGAAACTTGGTAGGGACAGCCGGCCAAGCCAAGTCATGATCTATAGGATCGTTCTTCAATCTTGTTAAGTCAGGAAGATTGAGTGTCATGAGGAAAGGGAGCCTAGGATGATGAGGTCAATGGACCGCTCCCTGATTCATATAGGTTTGATTACCACCATGGCCTTGGCCATAGTTCCCTCCTCCCGTATGACCCGTATAAGGTGGCATGGAAGCACCATAGTGTGGTGGACCTTGACTAGTAGGAGATACAAAGCCGTAATTAGGAGAGTAAGAAGGTTTTTTATACCCAACCCCATAAGGTGAAGAACCCTATCCATACTGCGTCCCATAATAAGTTCCATAATTCATCGCATGCGATGTCCCATGAGACACTCTGTAGGTAGGAAGATACACTCCAGAAGTAGGAATATACGTATCGGAAGTAGGGATATATGCCCTGGAAGTAGTAACATGACCTCTAGAAGTATGAACATAACCTCCCAAAGCAACGGGTGGTATGTAAACCTGAGACACAATCGGTCTAGTAACCGCAGTATGGACCTGACTTGTAGCCATGTGTCGACTTGAAGGACCACGTGAATAAGGTGGAGGGTGAACATTTGAAGAAATAGGGATAGAGAATGAAGGAATCTGAGTAATAATGTATGTGTTGTTCCCTATCGTCACTCGTCTCGGATCTGGTATCCTAATAGGATCACTAACCCTAGACCTAGGAGGGATATGTGATGTAACTTCCACCACTGGGATGGAAGGTGCAATGTGACTAGTGCTCCCAAGCCTCTCCGCATGGTAAGGAATGAGAGGGCCCCCAGGCATAGTGTTAGGCTCAAAGTCAGATTCGACATGAAATGCCAAATCATGCGTAGGAAAACTAGACCTACCATAACTACCATAGCTGGTGCTAGCGGGTTCAAAATGAGTCTCGGTGTTCTCCAGCATTCCATATCGGTAATGCGTCAATGGGGAATCAACCCTAGAGTGAGTAGGTCTATCATGCATGGTTCCTATCTCAGAAATCATAGGACCTAGCTCAGCCAAGTCGGGTGAAGGATCGTAAGTAGGAGTAAACTCCCCATCGTCTACACGAATGGGAGAAGGTGGTTCATGAATACCTTCTAAATGGTCTCCCATGGTGTGTGAATCAATGTGCGAAATAGTCCTCCTAGACTGTCTAGGTCTCTCTCCCAAAGGAGGAGGAGAAGTAGAAGGTGGAAGTCATGCTAAATGACGAGAACGGTGAGGAGCCACACCTGAATCCACAATGACTCAAAAAATAGAAAAGACTCTCTATTTACGTAAACCCTAGGCCAACTATCATGCACAGAGCAATCACTAATAAAACCTAAATCCAAATGCAAGCAAACAAGGGCTGGATAAGTGAGCTCCTGAGTGAAGTAGGTATATCTCGCCTAGGAGAGGCTTAAGACTCCCATACACAACAAGCAGAGGTATGTAACCAATTATTGTGGCCCTCAGCTTCAACGCATAAAGCGACTGTGCTGTCCAACCCCAACCTGGCCAGGACACCTGTAGAATAACCCCTACAAAGTACCCCCTCAATATCCTAGGTAAGGCCACTAAGGTCACCTCAATATAATCAATGCTCAAGTGGACAGTCATAGGCGGGATTGACCGTATGGGCAGGGTAGAAAAGCCCAAAACTCTTGAAAGAGCCCCCAGATACGAATACAATCCTGGAAATATCTCCAATGCTACTCAGTTATGACCAGGGGTCATCCCAATCAATAATCACTCACACTGCCTCGTGCTTAACTCCATTTTGAGAGGAGGATCCTGAGAAACACTAGTTATACCAAGGATTTCACACACTCACCTGGATAGACACATACATGTTGTTGTTTAGTGATCTTGGAGAATTTACTTACAATGAACTATTCCAAGATCCTAAAACCTAAGCTTGTTGGTGCACCCTATAAAAGAAAATAGTGTAGTTCATTTTAATTTAGCGTTGATTTTAATTGGCTTTATTACTCAAAAGAGGGATATGGTCATGCAACTAATTGTGTTATGACACAACATGAAGTAAAATGCACACCTAACAATCAATGCAAATGCATTGTGTCCATGAAAACAAGGTATGCTACTACGTGAAATGCACAATTTTTATTCAAATGATGAATTCAAGCTTTCATATATGAAGTCCTAACTAATACTCCAAAGCAAATCTAGTGCAAGTACAATGCCAAATGCAAAATGCAATGCATGATGATAAGCAAATGTTTTTGGATTTTTTGAAATAAAATGAGATGCAAAAAGAAAAAGAATGATTCTACGACCCCTAAACTCTGCAAGCACACATAAACAGCACTCGAGCAAAGCACTAAGGTAAAAGGACTCTAATGCACTAATCTCAAACAAAAAATCAAAAATGCCATGACAAGAACCTTCTTAAAAAGAAAAAATTTAGCCTAAAAAAACGTTTCTAGTCAGAAACAGAGGTATAAACAGACTCAGGCAGTGCCAAAGGAGACTTAGCAAATATCAAACTTCACCCAGCAACCATTTAAATTCCACAAAAAGGCAAAAGCAAGGGTATATGCGACTGTTTGCAATAAACCCGCTTGTATACACGGAAATCGAAGAGAAACCCGCGTGTATACATGACTGTGAGTTAAAAACTCACGTATAGGAAGAAAGGTGCATAAAATCAAGGCAAACAGATGGGCTGAGACAAACTTCACACCAATCAGACACTACCAGGCATACATGCCCCCAGACCCGACACAGAAACAAGAGAGAAAGAGCAATTCAAATTCATTGAATGCCGATAAAACAACCCCCAAAGGACAACTACTAGGAACTCCCCAGCGGAGTCGCCAATTCTATTGTGGAGATAAATTCCTATGGATTGGGGTACCACAACAGACAGCTTGACTCCAGAAATCAATCTTTTCCAATATACAATAGAAATTAAATGTCTAACACTAAAGGATCAGACCTCGTACCTTATTCCGGACGGTTGAAGTAGATCCCCGTTGAGCTTTCCAACTTCAGCTTGAATTGATAGATTACTTCCTCAACAACAAGTAAACAATACAAGCATTTTATATATCATGGTGTTAGATCTATTCTACCATATATAATCAATAATGTATAATCATTTGACATAATCCAATGGATAAAATATTCATTCAAACACACATTATTGGACAGGAAAAGATATTTCTATTAATATAAATCAGAGATTACAAGATACAACCTCTGTCGACACGTCTGTAAACTGGAGAAACTCAATCCCCCACTTGGGACTCCACCACTTCAATCCTCCATCTCTAGATAGCAAGCTCACAAGCAAAAGGAAAGCTTGGGAAGAACACAACAGTGCTCAAAGGGACAAAGGGATGCAAACTCAAGCATAAGTTTCGGCAACAATGGACTATAGTTTCTTTTCTCTCAATTCTCTCTTATGCCTTCAATGTACCAAGGGGTTCCTTAAATATCTTTTCAAAGGGGTAATGAAAGGTTGAATCCGAGCAATCTCAAGGCATAGGGAAGGCCAGGAGTCAAGTGAGTCGGATCCATGTCAAGGAAAACTCCAAAAGGATTTGGATTTTGTACACATCCCGATGTACACAGTTTTAGTGGTCAAACCCGTGTATATACGCGCTTATAGGTTTAAAAGTCACGTGTATCATTTTTCTTATGTTTTTAGGGATGGTCAAGGGAACATCAAAGGACAAAAAATGGTCCAAGGGATCTAAGAAGTCTGCAGCGGGACAAGGGAAGGTCATATAAAGTGTGATTCACCTGGAGTGGTGAAATCATCTATAACATAGGTCTGCAACCTCTTCTTCAATATATTTTCTAAGTCATTTTATGTGCCTCCATGAGGAAAGTTGAGCAAACCCTCTTTTCACCCATATCTATGGAAAAAACATGTAAAAACTGGAATCTCTAGTTTCTTGATTCAACATAAACTAGTTCAAAATGAAAATTATCGTATTCAAATTTTTCCTCCATAGGAAGATGCGCCCTCCTAGGGAGAGTTCAATTATTCTAAGTTTGAGCTTGATATATGGATGGAAATTCTAGAATCATGGAACCCTAATCTATGGGAATAACAACAATTGCAACCGTTACAACTATTGCAATGAATTCTTTCAGCACGAATTTCATACCATGTTAGAATTAGACTTACAAGAAACTAAGTTATACTTTAATTCATTTAACATGTCACATCATAATAATTTCATGCATAAGGATCACTGAAATATATAAATTCAAAATCATACACAAATAACACAAACATTTATCCTGGGAAAACACTCTCATGGGAAAAAACCAATATAACTTCTCAATATAGATTCATCAACCAAGTAAAATGCCACATTGTTAAGAAGAAGCTTCTAATGAAATCCAATAACAAGAGATAAATTTCTTCCAAGTCTTCTACAACCCAAAATAGTCTTCTTCTTAGCTAGAGAAAACCTCTTTATCATGTAGGAGTGAACTTGCTTGTTATGAGTGTGTGTCTCAAATGAGGAGTGTGCCTACTTATTTATACTTGTATTTTGGGTGACTTTTCCTTATCAGGATGACTTGTATTTTACAAGTAAAATAAATAAAATAATAATATCTTTTGGATCCAACACTACAATACAATATAACATTGTTCTTTTTATAATCTTACATGAGAAATATAATAAGATAAATACAATAAGAATATCTTCCAAAGATGCATCTTAATTCAACACCAAAAATATTTATATACCATCATCCCCTATGCTCTTCATAGAGACTCCTCTCATAAATATATGTCAGGGGAATCCCACATTATGGATGGTGTCATTGAAACTATCACATATCGACCCAACCCATATGTACCTTACCCTTCCCCAATAATTCATTATGCATACATACCTATTCCAAATATAGTGTGTCCTAATTAGGGATCGATTACCACTCCAAGATATGGCCCATATTTATCATGTGGTTCGTCACACACAGGAATCATACCTCCTCTTCAGATCCAACCTCAACCCCCCATGTTCATTGGTCATGTCCTAGTGGCACCATGTGTGGCGGTGCTTTTACTGCCTTCTTGGCCCCTCTGAGCATGAGCCTGTACTATCATTTTCCTGTCCAATTACAAGTCACTCCAATGTAGCCACACCCTATTTCTCCTTTTTTTGTAAGGTAAAGTATACACCCAACAAAACATCTCCCCCACCAAGTTGTTCCCAATACCTAAGCACAACCTAATAAAATGAATTAGAGAAAGAACAAGGGAAATAACCAATGATAGCGAAGTGGAAACCAACCTGTAAACCCACTTGACAACACTGATGTGAATCCCACAAACCAAGACCCCAACAAGCCACCTAAACAAGTCAAGAATTCTCAACTATGAAAAAAACATTCATTCTCTTCTACAATGTGTATGGGAATTATACCCATCACTGTCCCCACTTTCCTAAGGCATACGAACTATGGAATTAGGTGAATCAATGTGAAGAAAATGCATCCCTTCAGGGTAAGCTATCCCACCCATGCATCAAACCACCCAAACTCAACTTCTGGTTCTACAGAACTCCTTCCGATGCAAGGATTTATGACCAGACAACCAATGGTGCCTTACCCACCCCAACCATCTTTATCGACTCAACCACCTGAATCTGGGGTTCAAAACCTTCTTATGATGTTCTTAGACGTGAATCTTCAAACTCAACATAACCAATATCGCTTAGCAACTAGAATTTTGACTACTGGTAAAGGGAAAGACACTACTCCTGTGGATGACACCTTGCATCTTCCTAGAAATCCAAGTGATGGGATTCCAAAATTCCATAAGTTTCATTTGCGTTGCATTGCAAATAATCCCAACACCCGAGCCACTCCCAATTATAGAATTGTTGATGATTTAGCGTAGTCCTGTGCTTCCATGTTTACCCTTGAAGTTCTTAGGAATTTCCTTGCGCAATGCAAAGCCTTAATCTCCACATTAGGTTCAGTCAATCCATTTGAATCCTATTTAATGACATTTGATTTGGATCAAGCGGAGCCATGGATTCCCTCTTCATTATCCTTCCAAATCCCAGTTACCATTAGTAACTTGGTCATTCATCAGTGCATTGTTGACAAGGGAGATTCCACCTGTGTCATGTCAAATCATGTTTGACAAAAGCTTGGATCCCATAAAGTCTTGCCATCCACCCAACAACTACATTCTTATCATGGTCTCCCTACCTAACCACATGGACTTCTTCAGAATGTCCCTATTGAGTTATATGGAAAGACAATCTTAACTGAAATTGAAGTAGTTAATGTCTAATTAGAATACAACCTCTTTCTTGTACGTATGTATCTGTAGGCAAAGAAAGGAGTTGCATCATCCATATTCTGAGTTATCATGATGTTCCCTCAGGATGAGAAGATTGTCAAGATGGACGAGTTGATGTACTATGATCCTAAGGGGTTGGCATGTTTGAAGAATGTATTACCTCTGCTCGACAACATTATCAGTAGAGAATCCATCTCAAATTTTATATCTATTGGACCCAATATTGTTCAAAATTCCTCCATGATTTGTACTTGATTCAAGATCTACCTCCACCACCTCCAAAAGAGGAAATTTCAGAGCTATGAATTATCTCTTCTAGAAAGGCACTGAACCAACCCCGACCACAACAACATCCTACTTCCATCTAGTTTCCTAGGAAACGATGTGGACCCACATTTATACAACAAATCCCCTTTTTGTTTCCACCATTTGGAATCATGATTACGCCAGTCATGACTACTCTTAATCTCCTTGGTTTAACATTAGGGATTTGTTTGGTACCTTACACCTCCTAATCCATCTCCCACTCCACGGGTTGTTTTAACACCTATGAAACCTATTAGTACGGTCAACAAACCTCCTCCAATATCACCTAAAGAAAACTAAGTATCACCCTATCTCCTCCCAAGAAGAAGGATATGGGAAACACAATGAATGCAACACCACTAGAAAACCATAGCAAAACTATGAATCCACCTCTTGTGCCTTAATTTTATCCTCACCACCTTGTTCTTTTTCTGATATTCTAGGTCACACTAACAAAATCTATCTAGATTTTCCTATATTACGCACTCATCTGCAAATGTTAGATGGTGATCCCAATGCGAATGTCATAGTAGTTCATTTAACTAATATCCCCAAACCATGCAGTAAGTCATTGCACACCAACTATCCTTGTGTAATATATGTCCTCCACATCCATTACTCACATCATTACCTTGATCTACCTGAGTATCGTTCAATAGTCATATATTTATGTCATCTATCCACAGATCCCTAAGTCATAGTAATTGAAAATTTCACCCTTTAGAGACTTCTTCCAGCAGGATGAACACCATTTGTCTCATCTTTTCTTCTGATGAGACTTCCTTATCAACCAATCCCATTATGGTTATGTCAACATACATGAGTCCCTTTGACCTATTTGTTCGAACCTCCCAATATGATGAGGAAATTCCATGCCCACAATATGGGTGGAGGCATATAAACCGTCCTACTCATCCTCCTCATCTTTGTTGGAAATACTATGGGAATCCACCCTAGAGGAGGAATACCCCATTATTACCTCACCAAGTGAGCATGCCTCCATGGCCATTAGCCTCATGATACACCCCCTTACAACAACTTTTCGATGCCCTATCGATAACTCCTTAAGAGAGCATCTGCATTCTATCGACACCTCTAGAATGGGGGGCATGATCAATTATATTAACCCTAGAATAAGAGGCATGTTAAATCATTTTGATCTTGCCCCATCACATATATATTAATATCTCAATTATCCCTTATCCCAGTTAAACACATATGTGGTCCATAATCACATACCCCATTCCCATAGCATGGGGGAAACACATTAACCCTTCTCACTTTTGACATGCCTGATATCGACCCTTACACCAGGTCACGTGACACTTGAATATTTATTTTCATTTCTAGACACACATCTTACTCTTAGGTATCATTTCCATGTGTACAGGTTTAGGATGCATTGAACTACACTTGTTTCTATCAATATCCACTCCCTACAAGTATAAAACTTTAAACTAGCATATAGGAAATCGCTCCTATAGAATATCATATACATAAAATTGTTTCATCCCCTTTTATTCTAGTAGGAACCCCCCCTACCCCCACTCTTCCTTGATAGTTGGACAAGGCCAACCACCCTTTCATTTTCCCTTACCTGACAGCTAGAACCTATCTTACATGGGCGGTTGTTTTAGTACCCATTGCATTTGGAACCCATTCTATCCATATCCACTATAAACTCCAAAAATAAATCCACATGAAATCCTTTCTATTGTTAGGCATTGGCCATCCACTATAGATGGACTCACATTATGGAGTTTCCTCTAAGATTTTTTATGACTCCTTAATAAATGAAAATATTGCCGAGAAAACTTCTTTCCTTTCATGCTCATTAAATAATTTAAATGGCATCCATTCGTTATCCCTTTTACCCCTTTTTTTGATTGAGTGGACTAATTATGAAAAATGAATAGTCTAGTCCATTTTGGCTAGAAGAGTTCTCCTTGACATACTTTTATGCTTTTTCGCGATTCAGAGACTAAAATTACAAACAATACCACTTATGGAGTTTTATTTATGTTTTTAGACTCTCTAAAATTAAAAATGCCAATGAGCATCGACTTTCTAGGGATTTATAAAAATACATAGGACAATACCATATCGAGCATACTTGTATCCCTTCTTTGATCTCGTTAAACCATGAATAAGGCCCAAACAGTGCTTCTTAGAACTCTTTCAAATCCCATATAGGATTATATCATGGTAGCATCCCTACTTTCCTTTCTTTAGATTATTTTTCAATGAGTCACTGTTGGAGTCACCTTGATGTCATCTTTTCCCAACATTATACTAGATTTCCCCTCTCTTTGAGTCTCCTTCATCTCCAGTTAGAGTTCTTGATATCCTAGTTATGTCCCTCCTTGAGTTTAAGTTCACATATGTTGCCAGGATAGACAAGCTGTCATACTCTGAAAAAAGGAAGTTTGAGTCCCCATTACTCATTTTCCCTTGTATCCCCTAACATTGTCTCAGTTCCTTATCCAGTTCTACTATTACTTGTTGTATCCCTCATGCTTCTATGAAGAAAACACCATTTCCTTGCTAGTTGCAAGTCTCCCTCTGGTGACATCAATGCATCTATTCTAGAGGTTAGACCCACATGTTCATGTACCTTGGCCTCATCGCAATCATTAATGAGTTCCTATAGACCACCTAAGGGGAGTCCTCAATGCTCCTCGGAATGGATGTTTCACACGTGCTTGGCATCAACTACATCATCACACTATTGAGATTTGTATAGGGTATTGGTTCTTTCATTATTTGGCCTAAGACCCTAGATATCCTTTT
This sequence comes from Pseudotsuga menziesii, assembly GCA_001517045.1. Taxonomy (NCBI): domain Eukaryota; kingdom Viridiplantae; phylum Streptophyta; class Pinopsida; order Pinales; family Pinaceae; genus Pseudotsuga; species Pseudotsuga menziesii. Next base: position 95,657 of record LPNX010455480.1, on the reverse strand, counting down.
ACTCTAGCACATTGGTGAGTCTCTTTGGAATCTTCCAGTATTATGTTCCTTGAGATATATAAGTTGTGTTAGCGACAGTGTTTGGTAGCCCCCAGTCATATGATTCTTTGTGTATCCATTTCAAATATAGTTCATAGTATGAGTCATATTCAACAACTAAACAGATATTAAAATTTATCATTCCATGAGAATTCCATTGTTCCAATACCATTTCTTCATATCATTCATGGTTGGACCATGATTACATTCAATATTTGAGTCCATTTTGGACACCCGTGATATTCAGAGTAGTTATCAATGTATTAGTTAGGTCTCCCTTTGGGCCTCATTCCACTTTTTATATTTTGAGACAATATTGATATGAGCATGGATATTCCCACCTCATCCATATATTTGATATTTTATGCACTTCATTCATATTGAGTATTGTATATGAAGGAATGACACCCTTTAGTCTTGTTGAAAGATGAGATATCTTCGACATAGTCTCCATTCTCCATGCCACCATCACATTTATCTCTTGGAAAAGAAATATCCTATGATGTGTATCATCCATACAATGAGCTCCTTCCCTCACACATTAGGGGGAAATCTGATAACACCAAAATGTGTCCACCTTACACATGGCCTAGCCTCATCAAACTGATACATTACTAACCATTTTTTTAATCTACCTCAAATACCTTCATTTATCCAAAATACCTAAGTCAAACATAAAAGGCCATTCTAAATATTAAATTGACTCATTTAATCCAAAAAATTATGAGTCAGATTGCCTAAAATGAAATTTTGGATATTTCCTTTTTCACAAAAAAAGAAGCTTGGCACTTACCCAAAATCTTGGATAAGGATCCTTAAAAAGATGGAGAAGAAAAAAGAATCTTCAAAATATTAAAAAAAAACAAAAAACAAAAAATGGAAAAAACTCCAATTGATCCTTATCCTTACATCCTACCTACGGTGCCTATAAATTGACCATTAAATTCTTCCATTACAACACAACTTCTCCAGTTATTTCCCATATAGTTCCTCTTCTAAAATCTCCCCTTTGAGATTCGAAACTTCCTTAAGTATTCTCATTTCACGTTAGTTGGATATTCACACCTCATGACATGTGGATGGAGAACACCAGGTTGTTAGGAAACTAGGCGCACTCTTCTTCAGAAATATGTAGGGGCCCTCGTCACTGCTAATATAAGGTAACCCTTGATCCATGTATAGCCATTTTTTTAATAAAAAAATCATTCTTTTATTCGTTCACTGTGTGTTTTAGGGAATGCATCCAATGTTAGTTTAGATTTTCTTATATACTTTTAATTCCATCTATATGCATGCTTAGAATTGTTTTCTCTTTTGTTTGTTCATATTTAGAATTTTCTTGTTTGAACTATTTCTAAGGTTTCCTTAAACCTTAGTAGGTTCCTTTTTTCGCATACTGGTTTGCAAAAACTAGTAACAACTTAGTTAAAGGTGATCCCTTATATTGATTGAAACAGATCCCAAGGTACCACTGTAACTACTGCAACTATCAGAATAAGGTAATTTGGTGTCGATGAGAACTGAAGTACATGATAAGACAAGAGTCCTATCCTGCAAACCAATATCATGTTGTAACCAAATGTGGAACTGATTGACCTGACACAATACTGGTTGATAAGCGTGGGGCTTATAACTTCCTTTGATCAATGTAAAATTCGAGAGTACCTGACGATAGCATTATTCAAAATATGGGGACAAAGTGTAATGGATGGTGACAAACTACAAATCAAGGGATTTGTTGGAGACACAATAGAGAGGGAATGGTGATCAACAAAATTTGATAATGTTGGGATATTGAGACTCAATGGCATAGATCAAAGGAAACTATAGGGTTTTTTCCAAAAGAATGAGGTGGTTCCCATGGTTTTGAGTGGATTGGGGACCATTTGTATATAAAGAATAATTGGTGGGGTTCCCATAGTTTTGAGTGTGTTGGGGGAACAAATTGATGATGGGTGGGATTTTTCATGGTTTTTGGTGAATTGAGGAATCAATTTTATGATGGAAAAGGTTCCTATGGTTTTGAGTGAGTCAATGAAATTTTTACATGATGGTGTTATGAATTATGCAAAATCAAATACAAGTGCCCCATGAATCAATTCCATGCATAGTATTCTTGAGGGAATAACTGAATAGAATTGATATATTCGGAGGGAGGGAGCGCCATTGTTGTCTTTACGAGGTTGATGATACGAGGGAGATGGTGAATTGTGAATTTATCATGGGGGTTATGAGTGGCAAATGGTGAATCTACATCATAACATGTGCTGAAGAATTTGATGGAATCAACTGATAAAGGTGGGAGAGTAAATGTGCAAATATGTAAATGATTAACTATGGGTTGATCTTTTCAAAGTGGGTCAAATTCCTTGGACTTATGGGGGTTCAACATTATGGGTTCCAAATTATGAAAAGTTTGGAAATGGTGCGCACACCCATGGGTGTAACATGCTATCCACATAAATGATGTTAATGACACATTAGACTGGGAATTAAGACCTTATGGTTATCAGTAAGAGTACTTGTAAGCACAATGTAAATAAAGGGATGACATTGCCTATATGCTAGTTTTCTATATGATACATGTGATAAGAGTCCTATACCATTATAAATGGGATATCAAAAATATTCATGTTCGGGTTGATATCCTACACACATGACAAAAATACCCCAATGTATTATAGGACATGGAAAAGGTATTGATAATGTGGAAATATGAACCAAAACATAGTGCACCTGTGGTGTGCATGAGATATTATGGAAGGAACCACTTGAGGTACAACTCGTTGATAGGGATGTTAAGGGTGATGCCTTCAAAATATTGTAAGATATATGCCCCTTTGAGTAGGCATTGTTTTATGACATATTTTCATATCCACTTGGATACAAATTTCCTTGGTCCTAGTTTTGAGTCCTTTTTGGAATTAAACACTAGGAAAAAGTCCCCCTCATTAAAGGTGTGGGAGAAGACTTGACAGTCATATTGTGCTTTGGATCGAATAGCTTCATGGACTCATACTATTGTAGTTATTCCATGTTTTCTTCATTGATATGTTCCAAAGTAAACAACCATATATCAAGAGCTGAGGTATCTAATAGAAATGCCACAACATATTGGAGTGGAGGGATCTAGCACTCAATAGGTGGTACTTCTTTGACACCATGGAAATGGTGAAATGGGGAAAATACAATGGTTGTTTTAACTGAGGTTTTATATTCCCTTAAATCTAGGAAGAACACATGTTTCCAATTGGATTTGTTCTTATTCACTGTGCATTGGAGCATGTTTTTGATAAATTTATTCACAGCTTCAACTTGTCCATTGGCTCGAGGATAATAACATGTAGATAATTAGTGTTTGAATCATATTAACAATGATAACTTCTCAAATATGTAATTGTGGAAATGGGTGCCATTATCGGATATTAATTTCTTTGGCATTCCAAAGTGGGAAATGATGTGATTAAATAAGAACCATGTGGTTGTAGTGCTAGAGCAATCAAATGTAGGAATGGATTCAACCCACTTACTAGAGTAATCAGATACCACAATGATGTATTTATGACCCTAGGATGTGGGTGGTTGACACTCAATGAAATAAATTTCCCATTTAGGAAAGGGGTTAGTAGTGATTAATTATGTAATGGATGTGGTGGATCCTGGTCCTCGTCAAAGGACAATAAATCGTCACTGGTGAGTAAGCCATCTAGGCAGGGTACACTCTCGATGATATTTGGTAAGGGGGGAATTTTATCTATAGGTGATTCTTGTGAAGACACCCTAAGGTGGAGAAGTTCATATTTTAGATGCATATGCTCGAGGAAGACTTCTTGTTCAACACATAAGATGGGATACTGGAACGAATAGTGGGAACTATCACCACATGATCGACATGGGTGTGATATCCTGGCACGTATGGTCTTGTGTGCCAAAGTGGTTAGAGAATTGAGGTTTGGTGTGATTGTACTACTCTTGTTGGGGATCAAATGGGTATGATTCCTATAGGATGTACATCCATCATGTTGTGTTTCTGGTTGTGTATATGTGGTAATTTTTGTTGAGATGGTCTTTTCAGGGGTAGACTTCTTGTCAATATTAATGAAGTGACAACATTGCTCGAAACAGTTTCTTTCAGTTGAGGTGAATAAATTTGAACCAAAGGGAGGGGGAGGAAAATGGTCACTAAGGTGTCCCAAAATTAAGGGAGATAAGGACAATGGTGTGTATAATTCCCATACTAAAAGCATATCAAACATGCTTTGTTGGAGCGTAAATATTTGGACTTGGCAGTATTGATGGGTGTTGGAGCAGGGTCCCGCAGCTACAGGAAAAGTTGCTACATCGGGACAGGGAAGTCAAAGAAGACAGTACCTGAGCAGCCGAGAAGAGAGAGCTCAACCACTACACTTAAGGAAGCGGTGAAGACAGGAGGAATCAACTACCCTCATAAAGGAAAAGGAGCAACGGGCCGAGGTATTGAAGACAAAGGACAGCAGGAAGCGGCACCCATACCCACGATCAGCACCAGGAAGTGTGGAAGACTACAAGAAGTTGTGGTGTGACGGTAAGTGGAAGCCCACAATACAGACGCACTGGCTGTCACAGTTAGGGTTTTTGGGTTACTGTTGGGAAAGGCCCATAGTTTTGTAATGGCAAGACCTTCAGCCCACCTATATAAGCATGTATCTTGTAATGTAAAAGGTTAGATAGTTAGACAATTGGGTAGCTGCTTCGATAGTCAGACATGAGCTAGCCTCTGAGTCATTTAGCTAGCCAAGTGTCTCTAGAGTCTCAGTAGTGTAAGAGTTAAGCTTTGGTTCTATTATTCAGTCTATAGTTATCTTACTGTAACCAGTAGCTGGCTCCTAGAGCATGAATGTAACAATCCGCAGGGATTAAGCAATCCGTAGGGATTGAGAGAGAGAGGAGAGTATATTGTAAGAAGGAAATATAAAGAGGAAGAAGAGATCTTAGAGAGAAGGGATCCCGATTGTGTGTGTGGAGTTTCCCATAAGATCTCAGGCTGCATAATAGGTTGCAGCGGAATTGTGTTTACTCTCTCAAGATATAATATAAAAACCAGTTCCCTTGGACGTAGCTTCCCCCCTGGAGGTGAACCACGTAAAATTCATGCGTTGTGCGACTATTTCATGTGTTTGTGCTTTACTTATGTGTTATCTGTTACCTGTTACATGAATGTTGCATATCAGTTGATGGACGTATGTATGTTATGCTTCAGTTATAGTGCATAGAAGGTTCACCGCAAGTTGAATGTATCAAGTAGTATGTATATGAGTTTATCAGTGCTTGGTTCATGTTAGTTGACAGTTATTGCATTAAGTGACTCTGGTATATGAGTTTGATGAGTTCAGGATAGTTGATGTTAAGCATATTAGACTATAGGAGTCTAAGTGAGGCTGTTTAGCTTAACTAGTATACTAAGAGAGGAGACTTTGGACCACGAGAGCCATATTGAAGTCTTACCATAAAGGATATCGGAGTATAGAAAGGCGATATCGCACTGTCGGAGGAACCACTGTGTGAGATATCGTAGTATAAGAGGGTAGCCAAGGAGATAGTTTGCGCATCGCTCTAGAGGCAGTGATGCGATAAGAGACCGCTCCCTCCTAGGGCCAGTGAGTAAGAAAGGTCGCCATTGCAGAGAGAGATCCCGCTGGTTAAGAAGAGTCAAGAGACACTAGTATGCTACAGAACCCAGTTGAGGAAACTTGAGTCTTCAGCCACCCCATCTAAGATCACTTCGGGTGAGACTTCAGGCTGCTCTGTATTATGTCGCCGAAAGGGCCAGTGAGCTAGGGGTTTTGTTGGTACATAACAAGTAAACCCGGGTCTGCCCCCCAGAGACCAACAAATGGTTCCATTGCTGGCTTTGAAAACATCGACGAGCTAATGTTTTGTTGGCATCCTACTAAATAAGAACTTAACCACTGGGTTGATTCCAAGGAGAAAGAATTTGCTGAAAAAGAAAACAAGAGTCCTAGACGGAGTACAGAGGACTGGTTACAAAAACATATCTTCACTGACCTACATACGATATTTTTTGCGACCTATGAAAATGAGTTGTACAACTGGTTATCAAAGTTGACTGATCAGAACATATTCAAGAAGAAAAGGAACATTGTCTGGACACCAGAGCTGATTCAGACCATGAAGAGTATAGATAATCCCATTTCACAGACAGTAGAATTCTGGCTTGCGAGTTTGCTGGAAGGATTCATTATAGAGTTTGCAGTTGATCAAAGAAAAAGTTTCAACGAAGCAGAGAGGTACTTATTCAAAGGCTACCATGGTAAGTAACTAAGCTCTTTAAACTTGTTCATTAAGATGTTATTACATGAAAAAGGAGTAATGGATTTATTCTCAGATGAATAAGCTAAGTCAGTGTAATGTCACAAGAGTTTGAGAATAATTTTTATGAAATTGGATTTACACGTAGTGGTAAGAAATATAAAGTAGATTTCAGATCTTTTCTCTTTGAAAACAGTTCAGACAACACTAGAGAACAGAGTCACAGTAATACAGAGAGACCAGTAGGAGGTATCCCTTACCACCCTTATACCCCGCAGAAAACAACCGGGACTCAGAGTAATCCCGTAGGAACCACATCTAGTAGTTCACATATAGTACATACTACCGCTACATCACCTACACCTACACTGTCGAGTGGTAGTAATACATCAAATCAGCATCCACCATGTAGAAATAGAATGGGGGATGACATGAAGTTACCTACCTTCAAGGGTACAGGGGCAGAAGACCCAAAACAGCATTGGTTCCTATGTGAAGCCATATGGACCATTAAACAAATCCAGGATGATAACATTAAACTTGTCCAGTTGGTCACTACACTTAGAGACAGTGCCTTAACATGGTATATGAAGTATACAACATCGCCAGCCAGAACGCTCGTACAGATCAAGACTGCAATGATTAAAGAATTTAAGAAACCTAAGTCTGAGTCACAGTGTATCACAGAGCTTAAAGACATTAAACAGTTACCTACAGAGTTAGTATGGGACTTTGATTAGAAATTTAAAGCTCTTATAGACCATGTTAGCTTTGAGTTTGCGCCAGAGCAGCATAAGGAATGGTTCATCACAGCACTGCCTTCTCACATCAGACTTCCATTAATGCAATAGAGAATCCATACGCAGGATGAAGTGTTGGATATGGCAATTAAACTAGAGGCTTCACCTCTAGCTGAGACCAGTACAGGAATGACAAGCTTACAGAACCAGTTATCCAATCTCACATTACAAATGCATGAGATTAAGAAAGGAAAAGAGATTGCACAAGAACTATAGTGTATAAAGTGTAAAGGACAGGGCCATACTAAGGATAATTGTCCAGTATTTGTAGATTATTTAGCAAATGGGGCTCCTAACCCCTTATTACAGACTCAAGGGCCATGGTGTGAACTCTGCAAAACAAGAGGACATCGACCACTGGAATGCCATTTACTTTAGAAGTATGTACAAACCCCTAAGAACTTATATTGTAACTTCTGTAAGTCAGTAGGTCATGATGAACATAATTGTTGAGCTTATGATCTTATGATAGAAAGAAAGCATGAATTGTATAGAGTCCAGTCAGAAACAACAAGTCCAGCAGTAGGACCACAGCATGAAGAGGCTCATGTTGGTCGTGGAGGAGGATTCAGAGGACAAGGCCATGGAGGAGGCTTTGGCCATGGAGAAGGATTTGGTCGTGGCCATGGACCTATTACTTGTTACAATTGTGGAATTGTAGGACATTATGCTAGAGACTGTCAGAACCCTAGTATGACATGTAAGTATTGCAAGTCCTATGATCACCCTATAGAAGAGTGTTTGATCTTGATAGCCAATATTAGGGAACCTAAGCCAGCAGTACACCAGAACATCTAGATTATTGCTGCTGAGCAGAAAGAGCCAGAACCAAGAGTCAATATAGTGACTCGCAGTGGTTCTTCTACTAGTAGAACATCACAGGACGATACATAAAAGAATACAGGTCTGCAGTGGGTGCGCAAAGCGACTAATAAATCAACACTACTCGACCTGCAGAAAAACAAAGAAATGTTTCAGCAAGTGAAAAAATTATTTACTGAACCTACAGCATCGGGATCGCAGGTACTGTCATGTAGGGGCATACCGCAGAAAGAACCTTGTGGCATTAGTCTTGTGCAGATATCGCAGGCTACCACATCGGGAAGATGCGAAGAGGATGAGTCGACATGAAGTGTACAATCCTTCTTGCGGAGTTTCTTGAAACTTGTTAGAAATAAGAAATATATCGGAGAGCTTCAGCACATCATAGATCAGTGTCAGCCATCTTCTTCCGTGAGCAGTGCACAGTGTGATGTTCATAATATTATGGGACATACAAGAACAGGAAGAGAGATGAGACTCACAGCACAAGTTGGAGAATTTGAAATGGATGAGGTAATCCTAGATTTAGGATCAAAGTTAAATGTTCTGACTAAGCAGACATGTGAATAGATGGGTAGCCCTAAGTTAGCCAAATCGCCTATCCATCTATGCTTAGCCAATCAGAAGCGGGTATCACCACTGGGTCGATTACCGCAGGTACGAGTTGATATTAACGTAGTTCGCAGCTTTGCAGACTTTGAAGTTATAGAGATCATTGGTGATAGTAGACCATACCTAGATTTATTAGGTATTGATTGGGAAATCGATAACATGGCTGTTATCGACTTAAAGAAAAGACAAATGACCTTTGAGGATAAGCAGATCCGGGTCATCGCACTGTTGGATCCTTTCCAAGGTCCTCACTACATTGAACCTATCAGGGCAGAGGAGGAGGTGCGCAACATGGAAATCCTTTATTAGATGAGTGCTAATCAGAGTAATTACATCAACCCTACCACAGAAGGAAACATTAGTTGGTGATGCGACAGCTCATGTGCATTAGACTCGGATGTTGGTCTAGAGAACTGGCAGAACAGACTTTACGAAGTCTCAGCTCACAGATGTGCATTTATGACTAAGTCACTGCGATGGATTGGCACAAAGATCATTGATATTCCGTCATTTCATGGCTTAGCAGATGTCAATGACTTTTTACAGTAGTTTGAGAAGGAAATTCCTCAGGAGCAGAGGATGACAACTATGGACCTTGCAGTTAAAGCCACACCTGCAAGATGGTGGCATGCACATAAAAAACGTATCGCATCATGGGATGATCTTAAGAGACTGATGGCAATCATATTTTCTAACGACAAGGGGCCTTTACAGTAGAAATACACAAGAGAGAGTGACACCAGGTCACATATTCAGATTTGCGAATAGAGTTGGTCAGATATTCCAGAGGATGAATGGGTTCACTTATTCATTCACACTTTAGACACAATTCCAAGGAATTGGTACACTGAGACAGAGTTGCGCAGAGGAACCATCACATGGCCACTTATGATAGACAGCTTCCTACTCACTTTCACTTTTGAATCTAAGTATCCAAGCATTGATCAGGCTCTAGATATAATAAAGACTAAGGTATTTGATAATTGTACCCTATCAGTGCCTGCTCAGCCTGATTGGGCCAGCCAGTTGGAACATGAGCTAGAATGTTACAACTTCGCAGCAAAACCAGATGATGAGGATGAGAATCCTCACAGTGTCAACATTCCTGAGTCAGAAGGGACTCGCGACGTTGATGGATCCAGACTAGAAATTTCAGCTATCATAGAACCTATCAAGATTAAAAATATCAATATTGGCACAGAAACAAAACCTAAGTTTGCCTCTATTGGAAACTATTGGGATGATGAAACAGTAGGACACATCATAGATCTCTTACATTACTATCAGGACCTATTTCCCACTAAGTTCACAAAGATGAAGGGAATAGTAAAATATTTGGGAGTCATGCGCATACCATTGAAAGAGGATGCTAGGCCAGTTAAGCAGTGTCCATATAGATTGAATCACCGCTATAAAGAAAAAGTTAAGGATGAAATTGATAAGATGCTAGCAGCAGGCATCATTGAGCTAGTAGAAGAAAGTGAATGGGTTAGTCCCATGGTCATGCAGGAAAAGAAAACCAAAGGAGAAATCAGGATTTGTGTCGACTTGTGCAAACTCAACGACGCATCACTTCATGACCCATTTCCGACACCTTTCACTGATGAAGTGTTAGACAATGTGGGAGGACAGGAGGTCTACTCCTTCACTGATGGTTTTTCAGGATATCACCAGATCAGAACCCATCTAGATGATTGACACAAGACCACTTTTGTGACATAATGGGGCTCATTCCAGTACACGGTAATGCCCTTTCATCTTAAAAATGCACCAGCTATATTTTCTAGAGTAGTAGTTGTTGTATTCAAGGAATACATCCATAAATTCTTAGAAGTCTATTTTGATTATTGGACTGTATTTGGATTAATCGACAAGCACATAGGAGATTTAAGGCTCATGTTAGAGAAATGTAGGCAATATCAGATTTCTCTTAACTTGAAGAAATTTATATTCTGTGCACCATTTGGTATTCTATTGGGTCATATTGTTTGCAGACAAGGCTTGATGGTAGATCCTGCAAATATTGCCATCATTGTACATATCCCAGCACCCAACTCAGTCAAGCAATTGAGAACAGTGCTCAGTCATACCAGGTAATATAGAAAATTCATCAAAGCTTATGCAAAGATCACAGTACCTATGGAAAAGCTGTTAAAGAAAGATGTGAAATTCCTATGGAATGAGGAATGCTAGCAAATTTTAGACACACTTAAAGAGAAAATGGTTACAACACCCATCTTAGTATTCCTAGATTGGAACAATCCATTTCATGTACATGTGGATGCATCTGGCATCGCACTGGGGATCGTCTTAACACAGCCAAGAGAAGGAGGTATTGATCACCCTATCGCGTACTCAAGAAGAAAGCTATCTACCATGGAAAATAACTATACCACCACAGAAAGAGAAGGATTAGCTATGGTGTATGCTCTACAAAAGTTCAAGCACTACCTATTGGGTGCCCCATTCAAGATGTTTACTGACCATTCTGCTTTACAGTATTTGGTCAATAAACCAGTATTAGGAGGAAGGATCTGTAGATGGTTACTCTTATTTCAGGAGTATGATTTTGAAATTATTGTAAAACCAGGGAAATTAAATGCCATACTTGATCATCTGTCGCGGATAGATTGAGGAGAAGAACCAAGTAATTTAGAGGATAATCTGCCAGATGCACAATTATTCTCTGTCCAGATCGCAGATGAGTACTATGAGAATATTATTCACTTTCTTACTACAGGGTGGGCACCAGTTGACTTTACTAAGTAGCAAAAGAAACAGTTAGTTGTCAAAGCAGCAGACTTCACTTTGATCGCAAGACATCTATATAAGTTAGGTCCACATGAATTCCTGCGCTGATGCATGATGCCACATGAGAAAGAGACCATTATTAGAGAAGCACACTCAGGTACCGCAGGAGGTCATTTCGCAGGAAAGCTGACTGCTCAGAAAATCCTGACTACAGGGTTATGGTGGCCTACTTTGCATAAAGACACTAAGGAGTTTTGAAAATGTTGCGATATCTGCTAGAGGGTAGGAAAACCTTCACGGAGAGATGAAATGCCGCTACGACCACAGATTATGTTGCGAGCATTTGACAAGTGGGCTATAGATTTTGTGGGTCCTATCAACCCACTAGGGAAACGAACTGGTACAAGATACATCATCACAGTAACAGAATACCTCACCAGGTGGGAAGAGGCTAAAGCAGTAAGGAATTGTGATGTTGCTACAACTGCACAGTTCATTTTTGAAAACATCATAACTAGATTTGGATGTCCAGTAACTTTGATGAGTGATCGAGGCACACATTTCATGAACCACACTATTGAGGCCTTGACGGAGGAATTTTAGATCCAGCACCATAAGAGCACTCCCTACCATCCTCAAGCTAATGGTACGGTGGAGGCATTTAACAATATTCTAGAAAATTCTCTTACTAAGATCTATGATAGCCAAAGAAATGATTGGGACCTCAGGGTTAATACTGTATTATGGGCTTATAGGACTACATGCAAGAAAATTACAGGACACACACCTTTCAGCTTGGTGTATGGACAAGAGGCTGTTATGCCTATGGAATATATTATTCCCAGTTTAAGAGTTGTTCAAGTTACCGAGATAGCTAATACAGATACGATGAATGAAAGGCTAGCGCAGCCGCTTGCCTTAGAGGAAGACAGATTCATCGCAGGATTTCATCAGAAAGTGCAGAAGGCACGAGAGAAAGCTTGGCATGACAGGCACATCAAGAGCAATAGTTTTTAGATAAGAGACCTAGTGCTCCTATATGATAGTAAGTTTGTTAAGTTCCCAAGGAAGTTCAAGACGCATTGGTTGGGGCCATATCAGATTCAATATGTTACAGGAGGAGGTACCGTTCAGCTCAGCAAACTGAACAGGGAGCTTCTTCCTATGTTGATTAATGGCAGTAGGCTTAACCTCTATAGTGACAGCCACTCCACCCCTCCGCCCTAATCCAGATAGCTTTGAGTGGGCAGATGGCCAGTGTAGTTGAAAGGAGGCATCGCACCGGTAATTAGTCTACACCGGCAGGTAAAGAGTTCTAAGTATTCTAAGTATAAGGAATCTCATGAGGAAAGTTTATTTTGCGCAAGTCATAGGATGCTTGTGGGGGTGAGAGTAGAAAAAAAAAAAAGAGAAAAGTGTATGTTGCACAAGTCATAGGATGCTTGCGGAGTTTTTGAAACGTTGCGGAGTTTCATGCCAGCATGTTGGTTTAGAACGATGCGGTGCTACATCGTAGCAATGTGATGCTCCCCGTGCCATGTAGACAAGTTCAAAAAGAGACAGAGGGCCAGTCAATTCACCTTCTGATAGGAAGTTAATCCAGAAATGATCAGTATACGTTACCCTAGATTTGGCAACAGTATAATGATTTTTCTAGATTTGCTAAATCTTGGTTGAGACCGGCACCTATACACAAGTTTCGAGGGAAATTTGATCGGATTTTCAGCAATTAATGAGGATCAAAATGATGGGTATTGTCTTGTCCATGCAATTAATACCACCGACGAGTCTAGCTAGATGACCGTCGCTTCAAAGAGTATCAACTTTGTTATAAATCCAAACATCATTCATATAGAAGGGTTACTTTTACAATTTCTGAGAATTACAGAGCAATTTGGAGAGTTTTCCTGTGAAGAGATACTTCAGTTACAAAGTGCTAGTTTTCCCCAAATTTGCAGCCATTGCCAGTTTAAAGTATTTCACCGAGTGGTTTCTGTCTGAGACAGAACCTTTAGAAGACATTGTGCAAAGATTCCAGCGTGGTGGCCTTGTGTCCTCTATGATGATGCCGCCCAGGGTTGTGAAAGTAGGTACATCACAGGTCAAACAGCCGCCAAGGATGAGGAGTCAATCTCAAATAGTAGAAGAGTCCAGCCCAGAGCTGAAGGAAGAAGTTCATATGGCAACATAATACATCGTGCCATGAGTTGAGGATGCACCAGAGGTAACCATTCCCAAGGGTGTTAAGTTTCTTGTTCCGCTTCCGCTAATTAATTCTCGTGTCAAGGAAGATGGAGATCTATTAGGATATGCCCCTGTTCTCAAATTTATACACTATAACCTTGGAGACAGTAAGACATATCCTCAGTTTCGTCCAGATCAGTATCTTACGGTTTAGAGGAACCCGAGGACCGGCACAAATGAGTTTGTTCCTATGGAAGATGTCCAGATTCTTGAGCAGCCAGGCCTGCTCAATTTGTTGAGAATACCACATTTTGGACGAGGTGTAGAGGTTAATGCCATGGTGCGCATGATACTTTCTTGTGTACATGGAGGATACCTCTAGCTAGGTAACAGGATCGATATGAACGTCGATCTGATACACCGCATCACTGGGATGTCCAAGACTGGTAAGGACCCTCAGACACATATATGAGGTAAGAGCAAGGATTCCAAGCTACCAGCAACCCTAGTTACCAAGTATAAGCTACAAAGAGGAGGTTGGGCTTATGACCTCGCAGCAATAGCAGATGATACACTCATATTTACAGCCAGTTTGCTCACAGGCAGACTGTTAACGAAATTTTGGCCAAACGAAGTCACAGGATCAGTAATTCACCTTTCCATACAAGTCACGGAAGGTGAACAATTTAATTGGTGTTTATTCTTATTAAATATTTTTCTTCAAGATTGTTTGATGGCACAGGATGAGCCGAACCACCCCTTCCATTTCTTATGGCTTCTCATATTATGTGCATTCGTCGGATGGAAAGAACCACCCCATACCCAGTTTCTACAGCTACAAAGCGGCGAGCCCAGAGGCGTGCGCTATGCAAACTTATGGGAGAGAACCAGCCCAGCAAAGAAAAAGATCAATATGATAGTATTCTATGAATACTATAAGCTGTTGAAGAAATTCATCCAGGAGACACTGCAGATCAGCACGGAGATTGTGGACATGTATGATAATTGGCTTGATTTCATGGTAGAAACCATACAATCTACCTAAGGCCAAAAGGGTCTAGAACGGATAACTAGGAAAATGGTTTGTTCAAGATGATAATGAAGGATATAGAGGATGTCATCAAAGACTTTGATGAAGAGTGGAAGAAGGAATTAGAATATGCCACAGCACTACCACCAGGTTTCGTACAAACAGACCCATCAGACAAAGGAAAAGACAAAGTGGTGTCCCAGACAAAAGATACAACAGAAGCGCCACCACTGACACACAAGAGAAAAGATGTAGAATAGGTGTCACTAGGGGCACCAACGAAGAAGAAAAAAACAAAAGCTTCAAAGGAACCTACAGAGACCGTACTGAAGGAGGATGACTATGAATTCATTGCAACAAGATTGCAGGATGTAATGAAGGAATCATTTCAGGTGATGCAGACATCAGAGGACAAGCTGCAGAGCACAGTTGATCAGCGGCTTTCAGAGTTGAAAGCACTAACGGAGAAGACTTCCACAATGTAGAGTCCACCAGTCCAGACGATGGTAGGAGAAATTTCAACACCATCGACTTCCCGCAAGGAATTCTTGGCAAAGGATCGCATCAATATAGTGCTGATACCATCAGGGAGCATCCGAGTCCCTGCTTCGATGATCGATGTACAGATAAAGGTTAGAAAACCTGTCGAGGTTAATCTAGCCCAGTTCCCTATTGATCAATTACAGATGGTCCAGCAACAAATAGCCACAGAACTCAGGGATAGAGATCTTGCGACTTATAAATAGAACACTCAGCTGAGGAAACAGAATGCAGAGCTCATCGTAGGCTTTCACAAACAGACGGAAGAGTTAAGAGTACATGAAGAAAAAGAACAGGATCTTAGTCAGGTCCTGCAGAACATCACACTAGAGTTACCCTAGTGTAACATAGATTTTTCCTTACCTCTACCCCAGAAGGTAAGAAGAATTGCAGACAGAGCAAAGGCTCTGGAAGAGACAGTGGTCAAGATGGAAGAATACCATAGGGCACAGATTACCGAGCTTGAGGCTTGAGCACTAGGGACACCTCAGGAAGACAAGGAAGAAAGGGTAGAGGCCTTTAGACTCGCTTCAACACAGATAAAGAGTCACATAGATGACACACAGTCATTACTAGCTGATGTGACGAAGATATGGTCAGAGCTAGATGAGCTCCCAGATAGACTGGAATTGCAGCAGAGTATCCAAAACATAGAGAATACCACAGCAACAATAAAAGAAGAAGTCAAGAGCTTAGGAGCTCTTGCAAAGATGAAGAAGACGACAGAGATGAACCGTTTTCAACAGGAAGCGCAGCGGTTAAGAGCAAAGGAGATATAATTTAATAAACTGCTTCAACCATATCAGGAACAAATCGTAGAGCTGGTCGAGGCGGTTGAGCAGAAGGTTAAGGAGTTCACTACAAGCAAAAGTGATATTGATGATACAGAAGATTTCATCATTAGTCAAGCTATGCTTGAAATGGCACAAGAGTGTGTCGAGGTTATGGAAAAAGAAGTTGCAGGACTTCGCGAGAGACTTACAACGACTTCACAGGAAGCCAAGGAGAAGCTATAGTAGGAGAAGCCAGCTGTTAGTGGCTTAAGGACGAGCCACAAGTAAGTGTTAGGGGATTGTTGGAGCAGGGTCCCATAGCTACAATAAAAGATGCTACATCGGGACAGGGAAGTCAAAGAAGATAGTAACTGAGTGGCCAAGAGGAGAGAGCTCAACCATTGCACTTAAGGCAGTGGCAAAGACAGGAGGGCTTAGCTACCCTCATAAAGGAAAAGGAGCAACGGGTCGAGGTATTGAAGACAAAGGACAGCAAGAAGCGGTGTCCATACCCACGATCAACACTGGGGAGCGTGGAAGACTGCAGGAAGCTATGGTGTGACGGTAAGAGGCATCCCACAATACAGATGTGCCGACTGTCACAGTTAGGATTTTTGGGTTACTATTGGGAAAGGCCCACAATTTTGTAATGGAGAGACCTTCGGGCCACCTATATAAGCATGTATCTTGTAATGTAAAAGGTCAGATAGTTAGACAATTGGGTAGTTGCTTAGACAGTCAGACGTGAGGTAGCCTCTGAGTCATTTAGCCATCCAAGTGTCTCTAGGGTCTCAGTAGTGTAAGAGTTAAGCTCTGGTTCTGTTATTCAGTCTGTAGTTATCTTACTGTAACCAGTAGCTGGATCCTAGAGCATGAATGTAACAATCCACAGGGATTGAGCAATCCGCAGGGATTGAGAGAGAGAGAAGAGTATATTGTAAGAAGGCAATATAAATAGGAAGAAGAGATCTAAGAGAGAAGGGCTCCCGGTTGTGTGTGTGGATTTTCCCAGAAGATCTCGGGCTGCACAATAGGTTGCAGCGGAACTGTGTTTACTCTCTCAGGATATAATATAAAAACCAGTTCCCATGGACGTAGCTTCCCCCCTGGAGGTGAACCACGTAAAATACGTGTGTTGTGCGACTATTTCATGTGTTTGTGCTTTACTTATGTGTTATCTGTTACCTGTTACATGAATGTTGCTTATCAGTTGATGGACGTATGTATGTTATGCTTCAGTTATAGTGCATAGAAGGTTCACCGCAAGTTGAATGTATCAAGTAGTATGTATATGATTTTATCAGTGCTTGGTTCATGTTAGTTGACAGTTATTGCATTAAGTGACTCTGGTATATGAGTTCCATGAGTTCAGTATAGTTTATTTTAAGCATATTAGACTATAGGAGTCTAAGTGAGGCTATTTAGCTTAACTAGTATACTAAGAGAGGAGCCTTTGGACCGCGAGAGCCATATTGAAGTCTTACCATAAAGGATATCGTAGTATAGAAAGGAGATATCGCACTATCAGAGGAACCGCGGTGTGAGATATCGCAGTATAAGAGGGTAGCCGAGGAGATAGTGTGTGCATCGCTCTAGAGGCAGCGATGCGATAAGAGACCGCTCCCTCCCAAGGCCAGCGAGTAAGAAAGGTCACCATCGCAGAGAGAGATCCCACTGGTTAAGAAGAGTCAAGAGACACCAGGATGCTACAGAACTTGGTTGAGGAAACTTGAGTCTTCAGCCACCCCATCTAAGATCACTTCGGGTGAGACTTCAGGCAGCTCTGCAGTCTGTCGCCGAAAGGGCCAGTGAGCTAGGGGTTTTGTTGGTACATAACAAGTAAACCTGGGTCTACCCCACAGAGACCAACAATGGGCATAGATGAGGTTGATATGACCCAACTGGTGTGTTAATAATGTTTCTAAGCTCGGGAATGGTGGGACACAATTTTTTCACATGGAACTTTCGACCACATAGAGCACATGGTGGGGTAGCCCACATTGTGGGTGTATCAGTCATAATGAGAGATTTCAATGTTTGTTGAGTGTTGCCTCCTACTTTAGGCTTAGAAACCCTTGATGAATATTTAGGGACTTGGATTTTTGTGGATAGGTATTTCAACTTGGGCTAACTTATGCCCCCATTGGTGGGTTTAGTGATGGCCATTAGTGGCTTGGTCACGTGCATAGTTGGATCAATGTGCAATTCTTATGGCATAATGGGTCGTACCATCATAAAATCATAGTGTGTTGTGGGATTCAAGGCTATCTCAGGGTAAGGTGGCATACTTTATCACATAGGAATTCCCAAAATCAGTCTAGGGAGAGTTAACAGAGCCATAACTAATGTCCCTTGCACTCCTGTGCAAGGGTACAAGAATTAGATTTGAAAGATGGGTAGAACTGATGGAATCAATTTATATTCAATGCCCTAAATTTTTGGAGGTATCGATGTTCTTGTCTATAGGGTAGGAGACTCATTTTCAGAGGTGAAAATGGGGCACATGAGTATCATCTATAGAGGAGGGATTTCAGGTGGAAGACTTGAATATGCCCCTAGGAGGTCGAAATATTTGTATACACCTAGGAATACATCAATGTAAGGTGGTTGAGTCACTCTTCCTACTGTAAGTAATACCTTTTCAAGATTGGTGTTGGCTTGAGGGTCATATTAGTTGATTTGGTCATGGGTGACAATATTCTCGTTTAAGGGAAAAATCATGATGGAGAAAATGGAAGAGGAAACCACCTTCATGGAGTACATGTAGATACGACCCAAAAGAATATTGTAATCGAGTTGTGCATCGAATACTTAAATTTTGATCATTACTATCCCCCCCTAGTTTGATGGGAACATTTTTTTACAATCCTCGTGGTTGGGATAATTTCCCATCAGATGCGCGGAGAGCAATAGAAGATAGGGTGATTTTGGGTGAGCCCAATATTTTTCAAACACTTGAGGACATGATGCAAGTGGATGTTCCTTCATCGATGACGCACCGATGAATTGTATTTTTTTATGGGACTTGGAATGAAACTGGTGAGGGTAGTCATGGTTCAAATTTATTGAGGTCTAAAGTCATGAGGCGCAAGTTAGAAGGTTCAGTGGCTCCAAGTGCATTTAGTAATTCCCTCTGTTGGGTTGGGCATGATTGGATTACTTCTAACGTGGACATGTTGACTAGAGAATGAACCAATTCATCCATAATATTGTAGTTGTGGGTGGGTTTCATATGGGGGTTATGGGGGTATTCCTGACTAGCACCTTTGGAATACTCGAGATTTATTGTGTGCTTGAACATTGAATTTGCAAAAGGGAATCCTAAAGGAGTAGGTATTTATTTTTCTCAAGAAGGGTTGGTTCCACCATAACCCTTGGATTGATTCTGGAGGTTGACGTCAGCCATGTTCATGTAGATTTCTTGGTAGGAACGATCGTTTGGGGGTGTAGTTCTTGTTGTTGGGTAACAACTCCTTGTTTGGAAAATGGTTGTTGCAAGACAAATTGTTGGTGCTATGGTACATTAGGTGCTTCAGGGGGGTTTGTTAACGTATTTTTATTTGCTTCCACCAACTGTGGACAATCGAGGATAAGTGGACAATGGTGAGTGTAATTGCCGTACTCTCCACAAATTGAAAAAGAACAATTGGTCCTTAGGTTGGCATTTTTCCTTGTTTAGGAGTGTCGTTAGTCACCACGTTTTAGTTATGTTGGGGGGGGGGGGGTCTCCCTTTCCATTTCTATTAGCTGGGCTTATACTTACCTTTCTTTCTCCCCTATTTCTTAGCTTTCTAGGGATTGACATTTTTAAATTTCTCAAATTGTTGATTTTATTGCTAGAAAGAAGGTTGGACTAAATTAACCCCTATATGAGGCATGGGGGTTGAACCGAGAGGACACAAGAATAAGTATTAAGGGTTGTTCCCAAATGATGGGATATATGCTTGTTGCACTCCATATGATTTGGATGTAGGATTAGGTTATTCCATTTGCGTTGAAGGTACCATTGGTTCTTGGATTGTGTTAGGGTAAGTAGGAATGTAAGGTTTATACTGTAGCTGTACAAATGGAGGATCTAACACAATGGGGATGGGTGGATGCTATCTCTCCATAGGGGGTGGTATAGAATTTTGTTGTGTGGGAACTTATCCCTATAGGGAAATGGACCCAGCAATCCTATCTGCTTAAAGTGACATTCCTGCATGGGGGGATCCAAAGAGAGATGCAATGGGGAATGATGAAGGATTGTGTATAGGTACCCGAACTATGCATAGATAAGATCGAAGTGTTATTCCTTCAAGATGACATCTTCCTCAAATTATGGCATGGAGGTTGATACATCCTTTACAATAGTAGGTTGGAGCGATTTAAGGAACCAATCAAGAAGGAATTGAGGTTGAGTCTCAATTTTGCACAAAGTACGATACCTACACCCCTCGTGGATGTGGTATGTTATGTGGGTAGAAGTGTTATGTCCAAACTCTGTGAAAATATCAAGACCGAGGTCATGGTGTATTGGTAACTGAAAGTAGGTGAGAAATGAGGTGGTTATAATCCCAAAAGTGGCATGGGAATCCCATGGTAGGTTCACGTATCATTTTGTAGATGTACTAGTGAGAGTTCGTTGAAAGAGGTGAAGCCTCACATAATCCTCTATTGGAGGAACACCATAGGTGGAAGGATATTACATGGTTGGTGGGATCATCTCCTTGTTTCCATTCAAACTTAGGAATATCTGGTGGGAGCTTCTCGGGAATATGAAGCCATGTTGCATCATGAGTGATGGGGTCATTGATCAATTGCACTAGATTAAGGAGATTCAAACTAGCCATGAATGGTAGGTTGAGAATGGGTACCACCATCATACTTTGTGTGTTTTTTCATCAAGGGGGAGAATGATGAGTATGTGGTGGTGATTTATGTCCTCAATATGAAGAAGAGGATGTTGTGTGGCCTCCTCCCAAAGAGGGAGAATAAAGAGGGGTATTTCATGTTGAAAAATGATAACTCTAAAGGTCCTTTCTCATATTTTTGGTGTGAGTGTGATGAGAAGTACTTGTAAATGATTTATCCTTTGTGTATTTATGTAAAAAGTGTCTTTTATATAAATAAAGTGATTTTTTTCTTGTACTTTATAAAGTGTGTCACTTTAAGTGACATGTTTAACAATTAATGTATTTAATTATTAAAAGGGAGTTTTAACGATGACCCTTGATCTTGTAATTAATAATAAACCCTAGATTAGGGTAGTTAGATAAGGTAGTTGTAAAATTGAAGTATAAGACAAAGTGAAAGGACATTGATGAATACACTCACCATTAGAAAGGGAAGAAGAAGAATGTGAAGAAGACTGAAGAGAGACCCAAGAGAAAGTGGCACGATTTCCAAGAACGGGAGAAGAAACACATTTCCTAAGGAATTATGTAGCATTTATTGCGGTTTCATAGTCACATGTGTGAGAAACATGAATCCCAAGAAAAATCATTGTGCATTAAGTGTTGGCTATACAGTTTGTACAACATTAATTGTAGGAACATGCGGGCACAAGTTTCGAGGCAAATCGTACATCAGTAAAGTATAGGTTGTACAACATGTGTGGGGGTCATATAGCAGGTTGTACAATTAATAGTTTGCATGAGAAAAGAGGTATTTGTATGATGTTCTAGATTGGTGAAATTTTGTTGGTGAGGGTTGAAGAAATTATTTCTTCTGTTGATGAAATTTTTTTGATTACTCTTCTTAATGAAATTCTTCTTCAGGGTTTTCCCCATTTTGTGGTTTTTCCTAGTCATTTGACCAAAATATCTGTGTACAATGTGTTTTTGCTTCATCTTCAATGGTTGAGAGGTGTCTTTGAATTTGCAATTTTAATTTCAAATTTTACATGCAAATTTTAATTAAAGCCCTAGACATTCAAAGTGTTTGACATAATGCATGTGAGAGGAATTATTATGCTTATGCCAAAGTTTTTCTTCATGGTATCAAATCCATAGTGAAGTATTAAGCAAGCTTGGGTTACACATTTAATAAGTGCATAGGAATTGTTGTGGTAATATTTCTATTATTATTGTTGTAATTTTTTTTCCAAACGATGAGAATATGGTTTGAGGATAGGTTGGATGGGATATCCAACTGTATCCCATTGAAAGTAAGAATCATTGTCGTATTGAAATAATGGAAAATATGGAGTTTTGCATACTCTAAGATCACCAAACCAATAGATATGGATGAAATTGAAGAGTTTGAATCCCTTGAATCTAGGGCTAAGAGAGTGATCTTGAATGGAGTGAAATATCATCTTATTCCACATTTAGTAGAAAAGAAAAAAACTCAAGACATGTGGGATACTCTGAATCAATTGTTTGAAGCCAAGAATGAGAACCACAATGTGGAAATAAAAGACCAGCTACACAATGTAAAATGAACAAGGATGAGGATGTAGCCTCCTACTTCACTCATGTGGCACACGTCAAGGAGAATTTAGCAGTTGTAGGAGAGATTTTTCCTAATTTAGAGTTGGTGAGGATAACCCTAAAGGGATTCACCAAGAAGTGGGATGTTTTTGTGAAGTGCATTGTTGGTAGAGAAAATATTCCCAATTGGTCCATATTGTGGGATGATTTTACTTAGGAGGATATCTAGGAGGGGTATCAGTTTTAGTTCAGTGAGGAGGGTGAACAGAACATGACACTTGTAACAAAAGCAAATAAAAATAAGAAAGCATAAGTCAGGTCAAGTGTTTTCAGTGTGGTCATATGGGACACTATGCCTCTAAGTGTTCTGAGAAGAAGAAAGCGGAGACATAGAGAGATTCATCAATGAGTCCAATAGTAGAAGAATTTGCAACCAAGTTTGAGAAAGAATGTTCTCTAGTCTCTATTGACTCTAGTGTAGGAGGTCCCTCCTTTGATCATGTCTATGTTGTTGACTGTGGGTCAACTAGGCACATGAATGGATTCTATGATGCTATTTAGATTGTCACGGAGTTAGTATTGGGACACTATGTTCATACATATATAAACATTCCACAAGTGGCGATATGAGGGGTTGGAATAGTCAAGTTCCAACTAGACCTTGGTGAGGTCTTGGAGATACATGAAGTGATCTTTGTTTCTGGGATGAGAGTTAGCCAACTCTCGCTGTCATCCTTTGAGGATGAATGTTATGGGATGATGGTGAGATTTGGTCATTTTTTCCTATATCATAGAGATGAGCCATTGGGTACTACCATTTTGTTAGGTGATCGCAAGGACATGATATATGTTTTGAGAGGGAAGATTATATGTCCAGGAATAGGGGGATGGATGTCACAGTTAGAGGGTGGGGCAAGAGATGCACCTGATCGACATATGATTTAAATTTCTTCTGATGAGGAGAGTGGTAGGAGGTTCTCAGAAGTATGCCCCACATACAAGTCAATTTTCATTGTTTGCACTAGTGAAATTTGTCCTCTCAACCATTCGTCCTTTCAACACTAAAGAGCAAATGATGCACACCAATTCACACTTTTTTCATTTCTAGGAAAACCTTGCACATTTATTTCCCCATTTGACTTGGATGCTAGTAAACTGGATCACCAAAATTGGTTCATGAATCAACCGAGTTGCATCTCTTTATTGAATGTGTTTAGATTGAACTCAAATGTTAAATGGAGGATAAATCATCCAGTTATATAGCTAACTTAAGTGTAGTATTTTAACTTAAGTTTCGTCTTTTAGTTTAACTAAAGTGTCATCATGAAAAACACTTTAGTTAAATATTTTATTATCACTTATTTACCTTCTTTAATTGATCTCCTTCTTGATTGCATCATTGAAGTGATCAAACCGAGTTCTATTTACATTAATTGAATCTTACTCCTTCTCGATTGCATCACTGGAGTGATCAAACAAGTTCTCTTTACTTTAATTAAATCTTTCATTGTTTCCATCATTGGAGTTCAATAATTCAAATTCTTCTTTATTAACTGAAGTCTTTAACATGTACAATTTCAAATTCTCTTTTAACTGGAATCAATTACCATGAGAAATCTGAATTCTCTATTTCTCTATGCATGGTACCTCTTATCTCTCTATTTTATTTGCATGATCCATAATTTCTCATGCTTATATATCACATTAATTATATATCATAACAATTATACTAAGGATATGTTTCCATTGATGTGGTCATAACATTCTACTATTCGTTTCAAATGACCTTATGCTAAAGTAATTCTCTCTATAGGTGACTAGCCTCTAGAGGAGAATTAATAGATAGATCATGGTTAGTAGAATGTCACACATCAACATGCTTCAACTAATAAATCATTTCCTCAACACATGAGGATCTGACTTGATACAAAAGTGCTTATCTTGTCTGACAAGACTGTACAACATCATCACTTTGATATATCAAAGTATTCACCTCAACACATGAGGAATAACCTTTTACACATAAGGATTCATCATTCTTGAGACCAACCCAATAATTTTACTACAAGTTCCTAAGTCCAAATTAGGCTACCTATTACATCAACACATGAGGTCCAATCCTAGTGCACAAGATTGGATTGGAGGATGAATCATGATGTTGTAACTTTAACACTACCTCTCAGCAAGGGAGGCATTTTCTGCCATACCAATCTTGTCTTAGAGTTACCTGTACTTTTTCATGGACAGAGGCTTAGATAAACCATCTATTATTTTCTCATCAATACCAATGTACTAAGAAACTTATTTGGACAATGTCTTTGAAGAAGTGATACTTCATCTGACACGGTTTCCTAAGATATTAATAAAACTTGGTTTAACAAAACAAATGACTATAGTCTTAAGCTTCTCCCTGAAAAACATAGCTAGTAGCTTCCTAATCCACATAAATTTTTGGCAAGTAGTACTAGCCAAAATATACTTTACTTTTGTAGTACTAGTTGTAATACACTTTTCTTCTGCAGTACTAAATGCAATACACTTTTTATTTTGTAGTACTAGCCACAATACACTTTTTCTAATTGGAGTTGGTATAACCAAGTAACTTTACCTCACCGCCGAAGGCATATCTTAGTCTGTAAGAAAATGTACCTTGAAGGTACCTAAGCACATGCTTAGTATCAATCCAATGTCTATGTTTAGGATCAGACATGATCTGACTCACAACATAACATATAAAATTTCTTCTATGAATCAAGTACATTAAGGAACCAATAAGGTACCTATTCATGGTAGCATCCACTAGATCCCATCCAGGCCCTAACTCATGTAGTTTCCCTAAACTAGAAACCATTGGAGTAGTCATGGATTTTCAATCCATCGCACCAAACCTTCACAACACATCAAATGTGCACTTTCCTTGAGAAAGGAAAATATAATCTTTCCTTTGCTAATATTCAATACCAAGAAGGTAGTGCATAAGACTCAAGTCTTTGAACTCATAAGTGAGCTCCCTATTGCACCAAACTATCTATTGTTCTTGTCTACTAATGAACAAAACATCAAAATAGAGAAACAATATCAGAGGTTGTTTCTTCACAATCTTAAAGTACATGTTTGGAACAACTTCACTCTTAGAGAAGCTCTATCTCAGAAGATAGTTGTCAAACTTGAATACCAATCCTATGGGGCTTACTTAAGCCCATACAAGGATTTATTCAGTTTGAATACATGGGAATCCTTCCCATGCACTACAAACCCCTCAGGATGTTGTGTGTAAACCTCTTCCTCAATGTCACCATTGAGGATGACAGTCTTTATATCCATGTGGTAAAGTTACTATGGACTTCCCCTCAGGTTTAGGAACAACTTCCAAAACATCATTATTCACAATATATTATCATGGAATTTTTCATACTTGTTTCTTAGTAGCTTCTTCATAGGTGGAAGGTTTTGAATTACTAATGTGACTCACTAGTTCAACATACCCTAAGTATATCTGAGGTATCATTCACTCTCTAAATGAGCCTAATGGTGCTCCATTCCTTTCTTCATCTCGTAGAATGTCTCGACACCATGTGGATCTCCTGTTAGCAAGAGGTCATCAAGTGATTTTTCAATTGGTTCTATTGGTTCTTTAGGAGCTAGTGAATTTTAGGACTCTTCTATCTTCTCCCTCTCAACATCTGAACAAGGATAATCATAATCTAGATCCTCCATCATTATCCTCTTCTCTTTCGGTACATGAATGAAAACCAAAAAATATTTATATGTTCTTCATCTGTATTTTCAACAATGAGAGCTTATTTTGGAATCTTCTCTTCTAGAATAGAATGAGTGCTTCTATTATCACCTTCTATTAGAATATTCTCTCTTATGCTCTCCTTCGAATACAATATTCATAACTAGACTAACTTCATATTCTTCTTTTATAGGTCATAGAATTTCCCCACAAGCCAAATTTAGTTAAATGGTTTGCAATATTGCATGATCATGAATTTTGACCAATGAATATTTCAATGCAAAGGAAATAGTTCACACATTCATGCAAACATTTTAACCAATGTTTCAACACAACCTCCATCCATATCTCATGGAATGTTATGCAACACTATATGCTACTTAATCAATCATAACATGTACTACATGAGCTATACTATTCACCAATAACATAAAACTATAACATATGCTCATCATGTATACTATAACATATTTCTTAATTGTAGGAATACATATCTGCATATAACTGTAATGAAATATATTAAAAAAAATAGATTTGATTTACAAGAGAAATTGATAATCAAAATACAAATACTTATCTTTTATTGTTTTTTGGGCTCCCTCTTGATATATGCTTCCTTGCGGAGATAAATGGATTCCTTAGATCTTGATATTATTTCTTTATGGAGGATCATTGCATTATAACTTGCAAATTTGGTCTCATGCAAGAGGGAGTGAATCTCTGCATGGGTGAAGGAAGCCTTATACAGAATATAGTGAATCACTACATGGAGGAATTGTTTTGCACCTCAAACTCATCAATCCTCTCTTCATTCTTCCCATAAGAGAAAGGTTTTCTTATTTGGTGGAAGAAGTCTTGCTTTGGATTCTCATTTCTTCTTGGAGGAAATAATGCCATAATCTCTCAGGGTTAGATTTCTCATCTCCACCATTTACGACAGCTAGGAATGTCTTCCATGAAGGTGGAATACCATTGAACATAGTCTAAATGAGATCATACTCATACACCACTACTCCAATGCTTGTGAGTTGATCTCTTATACGAGAGATATTTGTGAAGAAGGATGTCATTGTCTCATCCTTCTTCATCTTCAAATTCCATGTTAACACAAAAAAATTGTCCACATAGATCTCTATGGTCCAAACCATAATTATACATCATAATCCCACCATTATTTCTTCCATTTTGACCTTCCTAATTAAATTCCACCTAAATTGGTCCAAAACAATATTATTCATTCCCTCATAAATATAGGGAAGATGGGAATTTATTGCAACATAGCCCCCATTCTCCCAAAAAGGACCAAAAAACCCTAAAATGAGAATGGGTCCAAAACCATGGACAAATACCATGCACAATGAAAAACCATGGACCAATACTGTCACGTCCCCATCCCTTAGACCGGCGAAGAGGACGCGACCAACACACCAAACACGGGCAAACAACCCCATGAACATAAAAAAAAAGAGATCAATGCTGAAATTAAAAGCTTAACATGATACATAACAGGAATGCCAAACATACAAGCATACACAGATGCATAATTCCTCAAAGCATTCAGCAGAAGCAAACATATACATTCCAGCATTGCACATGTTCATCTTAATACATGAAACAATAGATACATTGCAGAGATGAGACAATCAGGAGTACTTATCTTTTAATGAATAACTTGCCTGCAACCAGCTACGTCGCTGCAACGTTCCACCCAACCATAGGACAGCGTGCTCATCAATCTCTCAGCAACACTGCCACCCCCAAGTTGGGCATGATTCCTCGAAGGATAAGGGTCAATGTAGGCTTACACATAGCCGAGGGACACAATCAGCAAACCAACACCGATGGTTTTATCAGGCCATCAACAAACCGGCCAAGCCAGCACAGTCTGAAGACCAACCACTACACACATGCAACAAAACATTCCCTTCACAGCCCTGTGAAGAAAGCAAAGATGACCGCTTAACAATCCCAACCAACAAGTGAAACACAGCTCAAGTCTAGCCACACTCCAGAGTTGTTCTTAGCCCTAATGTGGCCAAAACAACTCAACAACAACACCCAAACCCAGGGTACTTCAACAACCCACACTCACAATGCAAACGATGGCAACAATCCACAGCCCACAGTGGATAAGGAACAGAACTCCCAACATAGCCATGGGAAACTCAGCTGACGGATGTGGCAATCAACAGCCCATAGCACACACAATTCCTCAAGGTAACGGCTGGGAAACTTACACAATCCCAAACAAAGGAGAATCCAACTCCCAGTGTGGACAGAGGGAAACTCAACCCACGGATTGGAAATCCACAGTGGCCCAAAACGAATTTGAGCACCACAGCCAACAAAACGCAGGGAAGACAACAGTCCCAAAATGTAATCAGTGAGCACGGCTCACAACATGGGAAAATGACTCCAATGGTCTGTGCATGAGGAAAACTTGCACCAAACCGCAAAACACAGAGGAAAACATATACATACCACTGAACCCGGTATGGAACACACAGGCACACAGCCCTGAGTGTGAATGGCCCCTGCACCTGAAAATATTGGGTGACATCCACGGTTTCACCCGCTCCCTACGTGAGGAAAACTGACACAGAACTCTCATGCATAAGAAGAAGACATAATTCCTCTTTGCATGAGGATCCTATCCTGCATGTGAAGAGAAACAGCTTCGCCTATGTGCACGAATCAACAGACCAACGGGAGGAACAAACAGGCCATCGAGAGGAGGAACGAGCAGACCTCCATCGTGAAGGTTGAAGACCCAGCGCGAGAGAAAATAGACAATCGGGAGAATGGCCTAAGCGCACGGATGAACAGACTTCCCCTCCGTGTGAGGAAGATGAACGAACACCGCGAGAAGCCTAGCAGACCAGGGAGTGGGGAGTGAATGCAGTCGTGGGTGGAGTGGGCGCGTGGGCAAGGGACTGATAGTCCTACCACACCCACCACAATAACTGCCCCAACTACCCAAAACAAGACATTGAAGGGGTTGGATGAGACAAGGGAAGGTGGAAAACAAAACAAGGTGGTAACACATGGGTTTTTTCCCCCAAAGACCAAGGTTTGACATCCCCACACCCCTTATCCTTTGGAATCATGCCCTTTTCATTCAATGTTGCACTTTCGTAGCTGGTTGTGGTTTATTTTATTTGATGTGCATATTTACATGATGCCGAATTATAAGGTACCGGATAGCACGACATACCATCGGCAGCTATCCCCATTGCCGAAGCATACAAAGCCAAATCGATGGTGGGGATTTTTTCCCTTAGCTCCTCACTGCGATTAATTACAATATATACATCATCCAAACGGGGTCAAAACTAGGGTGTTACATTCCCCTCCCCCTTGGAATAACACTATCCTTGGTGTTCCATTACATATACACAATACATATACAATTGTACATCAAAATTTCAAAATTTTGCAGATCAGTCCCATGTTCAATCATCCACTTTGAACATTCATGACCAAGCCCCTCGGCTTCCACAGACTCGTCCTACTGGTTCTCAGCTTCTAGCTTATCCCGAAGTCTAGGAACTTTGCGGCTATTGCCCTGACCATGTTCCCTAATTGGGCAGTCCCGGCGTAAATGATGTCCTCCGCATTCCTAGCATTTCACTAACTGCTTCATCTTTACTTTCTCAATTTCCTTTGAGTCTTCATGCCTAGATTGTTTTTTATCAGGTCGCTTGGACAATTGTCCCATTGCTGATCCACCTTCCTTTCCTTTGTCGATTGGTCCCAAAAGGATTTTTACCTCCCTTTGCAAACCAATATACTCTTGCAAAATCTGGTGGTTCATTTCACTTTGCCTTCTCTATATCTTGAGCATCTCCCCAAGGTTCTCTTGGGTCTTGGCAATCACTTGAAGGAGACTTCCAGCCAAGTCCAACAACTTTTGATCTGCTGCCATGATCAATGTGCACCACCTGGTTTCACTTTTCCCAACTGTGAAATGCACCATCGAAATTCTATCAGACCAAGCATAATATAGACATCAAAATCAGTTAGTTAATTACCCAATTGGCATGACAGTCCAAGTCTCATCAAGGAGGATTTCATATTTTTCATGCCTTCCCCAATAGGCACATGAGCTCATTCATGTCCATTCCTGGGCAGGGAATTAACCACTCCAGCATTCACAATTTACCTTCAGCAAAAACACACATTCCATTTCAGTCATACATGCATTCAACAATCTTTTGTTTTCACAATGCATAAATATATATGTATATATAATCAAAATGCAAGAGAGAGCAGCAAGAGTTTTCCCTCTTTGTTTTTTTTTTGTTCCATCCTGGAACCCACACCACTGTTGTGGCTTTTCATGCTCTCAGCATCTTTCACTTCACCGTGAATGCTGGAACAATCTCTCTTGGTCATGACACTTAGTGTCTTCGGTCTATTCCAGACCTCTAAACCATGGAGTCTCTCCACATGGTTTGTCTCAACTGCTAGGAAACTCACAGTCTCACTAGCACCTTTTTCATTGCCGCTCATTCCGAGCTTTCCAGGATAGTCACATGTCCACATGCACCCCTAGTATGCTCTCATAGTCCTCGCTTCCAGCGATACTTATATCCAAACATTGAATAAATTCACATGTTTAGTTTATTCTCATCGGTTTTATCTCTAAAACAAGAGCTTAAAACATCATAACCAAATCATATACACATGTATATTCATAAGCAAAATAATCCAATACTTATCTATATTGTGTGTTTCCTCGTTCGCCCACAGGATCCTGCTTCACTTTGCAAGCCTTGGGATCGCCTATGGACTTGGATGTTAGGTCAGCATGCAGACTGCTCCACAACATCAAATAATTAATGTCCAGCCGTACACACTCATGTCGACTGGGCTTGGAACTTTATCATGACCATTTCCAGGTCTAGGATCTACTATGGATCCTCAGGCATATCACAGCACAACATACACTTATACCAATGCACACTTATATCAACAATAACCCTTACTCCGTAACCCCTCACAACAACCATTTACCTTTTACCTTTTACCTTTACCTTTAGGGTGCAACACCCAACTGCATCTATTTAGCCTGTCAACACAAGCAACACAAGTAGTACACGCAAACTCATCAGTGTTATTGCTCTAAAACTGTAATCACATTTCTCATCATTCACTATCAAGTATTGAGACACCAGGAGTGCATCCACTCCCTAAAGTGTAATCAATATTGAAAACCCTTTCATGATCCGACATTGGAAAAGTGTGCACTCTTCTCTGGTGTGCGCCATGTAGGATCTATTCATACTCAAGCAATCGGTCATCATGGATATTAAATCAAAACATGTTCTGTATATGGAATTTAATAATTAAACATGCATATTCATAGCAAGGTTCACAGAACACTTATCCATTTGCCGTCGTAGTATGCCTTTGATAAGGAGGAAGGGAGGCTCCTTCCCTAAGTTGACAGTCCCTCAGTTAGCCATCCCAACTCCTTTTTACCTTTCATATCCACAAATCTCTTACCGACATAATTTATACCATCTCACTCATGTTACTACCAAACATGCAGTGCAGATGAGACATTTCCAAAATGTCCAATGGCGTTTCACCCGAAACCCATTTCCAAGGAAAAACCTTCCCATGAAGTTTGGCTTCTGCAGGCCATCACACATGATCTTCCTGCAGCGTGTATCCCTGACACATTCATCAAATAGCCAAACAGTCAATCATTGTTTGATAATACAATCCCAATTGATTGTTCCATAACCAAGCAATGACATTGGTAATCAAATTCAATAGGAATTTGCAATTCTATCTATTACAGAAATTGACTTGCTCAATTGTGGGTTTCTTGTAAGAAGTAATACTATGCCCATTATAATTTTATGCTTACTAACATAACATGAATACCCACTTACCATGCGTCCACCTGACACAATCTAACACAAGCCAACAGTGATTAGAGTTCGTCAGCAATTTCTTAAATTCAAAACTCACAATTCAAATTTAACAACCCATTATGCATGCCAACTACTTTCACAACCATGAGACTTCTTCTCATAAGGTTTGGCTCTTTCACATGGTAGATTTTGGCATTGGTCAGGGTCTTACCTCTCACTGCCATGCTCGAAATAATCTACCTGAAACCTGAGCTTCAATCATCCAACACAATCTTATGCAAGCCAATAGTGACTAGTAGTTGTCAGCAATTTCTTAAATCCGAAATTCACAATTCGAATTTTAACAACTTATTATGCATACCACATGGTAGATTCTGGCATTGGTCAAGGTCTTACCTCTCACTGTCATGCTCGAAATAATCTACTTGAAACAGGAGCTTCAATCAACCAAACACTTGGTAAGTCTAGATGCAAAAACCTTTTCATTGCTACAATCATTACTGAAGCATTTTCAGAATTTATAAAATTCAAATACTTCCAGCAGTTAGTCACATCAACCTTACCAAAACTCATTTTCTTCATGCAATCATTATCATATTAACATTGCAAGGTATAGTCATATCATTCATGCAATTAAATAAAGTGTTTAGATACTCCTTACTTCACAAGCGTATCATTCATACCACCTTGCTCTTCCATAGAGTATTTCTGGCAGCCAATTGATCATGACTATCCTGCATTCATAACAACCTTTGAAATGGCTCCTGAATTGTCATCAATTCATCATTTCAATCATTAGTCATTCATAATATCACATGCACTCGTCTCAATGCATTCATGCAATGCATCACAACATTGCACCTATGCTTACTGTCCTTGGCTACTAAGCTCAATCAATATATATAGGAATGACACCTCTCTATATTCAAACATCCACATGGTATGAGGTCTCTTACCTTTACCACTCCATGGAATTTATCATGATCAAACTCTTACCTGCATGGGTCATACTTACACCCTTGACATGACCAATTTGGTTGGTCCTTGCAGGAGATTACAGCGTTTGCTTACCAACTTTTGTTATGGACTTGTTGCCTTATCACTTTCTCCAAAGGGTTGCTAGTCACAATTGTCAGCATCAGCAACATATTCAGCTAGGTCCATGTTGTCGTTGGTTTTTCCACTAATTCCACATCAAAGCAATGAATATCATTAGCGGTTCATTATAAATGTATAATCTTTAGTATCCTATGTATACAACACATATCCTCATGCATTTCATGCATAAAACTTAGGAAATGTAACATAGTTAGCAAGATAGGGTTTTAAGGAAACTTCCCTTTCAAATCTTTCATCCTTGCATGGAATTCCTTTTCCACATAGCAACTGGTTGAATTCATAGTCCTTGCTACCCCTGGGCATGCAACTTTCCAGGTTTGTCCATTTGATAGCAGCGGCCATCATTATTACTTTGCCGCTTCATGCTCAGATTCTAGTGACTTACCCTTGTTCCCTACTGGATAAGCTTTCCAAGGCCTATCCACATGCTTCATTCCGACCTCAGGTGTGAAAACCACACCACTTCTAAGAATGAAGACTTTCACCAAATCTCGACATTTTTACACACCACTGCTTTTGGACTGGGTGCCAACCCTAGCCACCTGTAATTCCACTGAAAGACAACTGAAAAATCTTGCTGGAGCAAACGAAATCTGCTGGAAAATCCCACTTGAAAACTCAGAATTTCCCCTTGCAGGATCGACTCACGTTCCAACTAATCTCCCGCATAATCGGCTCCCATTTCCACTAATCATTCTGCAGAATCGGCTCTCAAAACCACTAATCGTTCTGACGTTTCGGTGGTCGAAACCACTAATTCCTCCACTGTATCGGAGCCCCAAATAGCTAACATCTTCCGCTATTCGTCGAAAATCGGAACAACTAATCT
Source organism: Pseudotsuga menziesii (assembly GCA_001517045.1). Lineage (NCBI taxonomy): Eukaryota > Viridiplantae > Streptophyta > Pinopsida > Pinales > Pinaceae > Pseudotsuga > Pseudotsuga menziesii. The sequence continues at coordinate 61,812 of LPNX010455480.1, read as the reverse complement.
CTATCGGTAATCGGATCTTCTATTTTATTCCGATGCTTGCTGCCGCATTGGCTACCCAAACTTCTAAATTTTTCCGATGCTTGCTATACTTAGAAAAAATTTCAACTTTTCAAAACTTTCCCTTTTCTACTTTCTTCTGCCGACAGCATCAGAAGTCCTTTCGACTAATTTTTCACCCACACCGACTCAGCTTTCTTCTATCTGTCGGCGACTTAGTCCCTTCCACAGCCGCAACAGCGAAACGCGATCCCTTATTCTCTTTTGATCGGCGGCCCAATCTCTTATGGTACCTGATCGACGTCGGCAGTCTTTCCTCGTCGGCAGGCTAGTGTTTTTCACTTCTGCAACGGCGGCGCACAAACAACTTTCTGCTTCTGATGGCCGACGTTTTCTGGACTTAGAGAAATTTTCAAAAAATTTCCCCTCTAGTCTTCCTTTCTACCACTTGATCGGCTCCCTTAACTTCTTCTTCATCGGTGAATTAGTTCTACCAACAGCCGCAACGGCGGCGCATCATCTGCTATATCTTGTCGATGTTCACCACTAAAGTCCGCTGATCTCCGATGTTTTCTTGCCTTAGAAAAATTTTCAAATTTCCTTCTCATTGGCTGTTGGATATCTTGTGCTTCAGGTGGTTAGTCATTTAGGAAGCCGCAACGACAGCCCACCAACTTCATTCTTCTTCTGATCGGTGAACTAATCCTAACCGGCATCGGAAGTCCCTTCTCATCAGAAGGTTAGTGCTCTCAGCTGCCGCAACGGTGGCACTCGATCAACTATTTTCCACCGAAAACTTCAACACTTAGCCAAATTTCAACTACTGAAAATTTCAACACTTAGTCCTTTCGACAGCTGCAACGGAGGACTGGAAACCGCTAAATCCTTCCGCAACGTCGGAAGTCCAAACCACTAACCCTTCCACTACATTGGAAGTCAATTCCGTTAAGTCTTCCGACTATCCACACTTAGACAAATTTTCTCAAAGTTCCTTCCACTGCTACGCCCCGTCGGATGGCCTTCCACCTACATCTTTCGACGTATCAGAGGAACTTCCCATTTAGTCCTCTGATGACCCGATGAGCTCAGCACTTAGAGAAATTTTTCAATAAAATTTTCTAGTCATCAACCTCTGATCTCTACTAGGTAGAAGGAAATTCTACTTCTGTCACTGCATCTTGGTGGTCCATTCAGGCCCATGTTGCAACATGAGCTCTGATACCACTCTGTCACATCCCCATCCCTTAGACCGGCGAAGAGGACTCGACCAACACACCAAACATGGGAAAATAGCCCCATGAACATAAACAAAAGAGATCAATGCTGAAATTAAAAGCTTAACATGATGCATAACAGGAATTCCAAGCATACAAGCATACACAGATGCATAATTCCTCAAAGCATTCAGCGAAAGAAAACATATACATTCCATCATTCCACATGTTCATCTTAATACATGAAACAACAGATACATTGCAGAGATGAGACAATTAGGAGTACTTATCTTTTAATGAAGAACTTTCCCGCAACCAGCTACGTCGCTGCAACGTTCCACCCAACCATAGGCCAGTGTGCTCATCAATCTCTCAGCAACACTGCCACCCCCAAGCTGGGCATGATTCCTCCAAGGATAAGGGTCAATGCAGGCTTACACATAACCGAGGGACACAATCAGCAAACCAACACCACTGGGTTTATCAGGCCATCAACAAACCGGCCAAGACAACACAGTCCGAAGACCAACCACTGCATACACGCAGCAAAACAATCCCTTCACAGCCCTGTGAAGAAAGCAAAGATGACCGTTTGACAATCCCAACCAATAGGTGAAACACAGCTCAAGTCCAACCACACTCTAGAGTTGTTCCTGGCCCTAGAGTGGCCAAAAAAACTCAACAACAACACCCAAACCCAAGGTACTTCAACAACCCACACTCACAATGCAAACGATGGCAACAATCCACAACCCACAATGGATAAGGAACATAACTCCTAGCATAGCCATGGGAAACTCAGCCGACAGATGTGGCAATCAATAGCCCACAGCACACACAATTCCTCAAGGTAACGGCTGGGCAACTTACACAGTCCTAAACAAAGGAGAAGCCAACTCCCAGCATGGACAGAGGGAAACTCAACCCATGGATTGGAAATCCACAGTGGCCCAAAACGAATTTGAGCACCACAACCAACAAAACATAGGGAAGACAACAGTCCCAAAACATAATTAGTGAGCATGGCTCACAACATGGGAAAATGAATCCAACGGTCTGTGCGTGAGGAAAACTTGCACCAAACCACAAAACACAGAGGAAAACATATACATACCACTGAACCCGGTATGGAACACACAGGCACACGGATCTGAGCGTGAATGGCCCCTACACCCAAAAATCCTAGGTGACAGCCACAGTTTCACCTGCTCCCTGCGTGAGGAAAACCAATGCAGAACTCCCGTGCATAAGAAGAAGACAGAATGCCTCTCTGCGTGAGGATCCCATCCTACACGTGAAGAGAAACAGCTTTGCCTATGCGCGTGAATCAACAGACCAACGGGAGGAACAAACAGTCCATCGAGAGGAGGAAGGAGCAGACCTCCATCGTGAAGGTTGAAGACCCGACGCAAGAGAAAACAGACAATCAGGAGAATGGCCTAAGTGCGCGGATGAATAGACTTCCCCTCTGCATGAGGAAGATGAACAGACACTGCGAGAAGCCTAGCAGACCAGGGAGTAGGGAGTGAATGCAATCGTGGGTGGAGTGGGCGCGTGGGAAAGGGACTGACAGTCCTGCCACACCCACCACAATAACTGCCCCAACTACCCAAAACAAGACATTGAAGGGGTTGGATGAGACAAGGGAAGGTGGCAAACAAAACAAGGTGGTAACACATGGGTTTTTTCCCCCAAAGACCAAGGTTTGACATCCCCCCACCCCTTATCCTTTGGAATCATGCCCTTTTCATTCAACGTTGCACTGTCGTAGCTGGTTATGGTTTATTTTATTTGATGTGCATATTTACATGATGCCGAATTATAAGGTGCCAGATAGCACAACATACCATCGGCAACTATCCCCATTGCCGAAACATACACAGCCAAATTGATGGTGGGGATTTTTACCCTTAACTCCTCACCGCGATTAATTACAATATATACATCATGCAAACGAGGTCAAAACCGGGGTGTTACAAATACCATGGGTAAGAAAATATTGGATCATCCAATAAATACATTGTGAAGGTCTTCCCACAACAAATTTTCACTTTTGATCTTAACATTCCAAAACTTTTTCATTCTTGAACCTTACATTCCTACGCCTTTTTCCTGCGCCATCCCACATTGCATGTTGAGTTTACTCCATGAAACTCTTGATTCCTTTCTCAGTGACAACCCTTGTTGGAGAAGATCAGAGAATCGAATCATGGGGGTTGTTAGACCACATCCCCAAATGGTTGTAGTGGCCCCATCTTATTAAAACGTATGTTGCATTTCTGTTTTACTAGTTAGAAGAAAATCATAAATAGAAAAAATATTCATTGTTGCTTGTTTGAAAGTCAAGGTTGAGCTCCTCCCTTCCACCATGAACTCTATCCTTAGATCTGGTTAATCTAAGGTAGGTGCTTTTGCACGTAGCTGGAGATAAATATCCACTACATTCTAAAGCTTGTTTTTCAATGTCCTCTTTTGACTCAGAGCCTTCTTCTCATAGAGGTTTGTCAAAGTATCGAAGTGTTCCTTTACGGTCTTCAATGGAATAATCACCACCATCAAGTTGTCTTTCACCGAATCATAGATGATCCACTTGGATTTATCTTGGTTATTCTTGAAATAATTGTTCCCTGCATTTGACGTAGGATCTTCCACAATGTTGGATATCTAGCCATATAAGTCATGCTCTTTTAGGATGTTCAGGATCCTAGCCTTCCAAGTGTTGAAATTCGTGGTTCCTTCAAGTCGGTCTTTTGGTTTCATGTAGATTGAATTCATTGATCTTCAATTACTGTGCTTAAATTCTCAGGATCAATGTAGGCTCAAGCTTGCTTTCCAAAACTTAGGTCCTTCACACCCTGAGCTCTGATACCAGGTTGAATTTTTGGTTGAGATTTTATCTTTAATATTTAAATGTCGAATTAATTAATACTTCAAACAATTAGAACATTCATACACATAGGCAATCACACATGACACATTATGTAGCATGGGGAAAACCCTCAAAACAATGAGGGAGAAAAACCCAAACAAATATCCAAAGTATAATATTGATAGATAGCAGAGAATGTCTTTAACAATAACAGATTTCTTTCAGCATTGCAGGTGCAAGATAATAGACAATAAACACCCTAGGTGTTATCACGGAGCAAGAGATAATAGATATGGAAGGAGGTTCTAAATAGTATGCCCCATATACAATTTAATTCACACTATTTTCACTAGTGAACTCTATCCCCTCAACTATTCTCCCTTTAAACATTGAAGAGAAAAACTTGCACACCAATTCACACTTTTTTCACTAGTAGGAAAACCATGCACACTAATTCAACCTTTTTCCTTGGATGCTAGTAAACTGGATCACCAAAATTGGTTCATAAATCAACCAAGATGCATCTCTTTATTGATTGTCTTTAGATTGAACTCAAACATTAGCTAGAGGATAAATCATTCAGTTAGATAGCTAACTTAAGTGTCATATTTTAGTTTAAATAAAGTGTCGTATTTTAGTTTAACTAAAGTGTCGTCATGCAAAACAGTTAGCCATATTACCTTCCTCAAAGGTATCCGGGGCAAGAATGGAGTTTTGAAAACAATCTACATGTCCATGCTTCTAGTATGTCTTTTTCAAAATGGAAGATGTGGGCATTAGAGCCGATAGTATCGGGTAATACCATTGTGGCTAGTGAAGGGATGGGAGGGTTCATGTTGTGACCAATATAAACACCGTATGTAAGTGATGGGTGACTAATGTAGGCGGAGCCCACGGAAGTGGAAATCATATACATAGAATGAGATTCCACCCATGGCATGGTTGATGGCACAACAAAGTGTGATAGACCAATGTCGATGTCGGATTACAAAAAGGGGTCATTATAATACATAGAACTTACAAAAGTGAAAATATGGATAATTGGTACTCGAATCCATGTTATCCGTGTAGGGTAGGGGCAACACATGTTGACTTAGATCAACTGGGTTAATGGTCAGCACAGGCTTCTGGTGAGCAGCAGCAAGGGTAGTACGAAACTGAGTAAGTTCCAGAAAATGGACTTTAGTTAACTAGTTTATTATCGCTTAGTTAACTTCTTTAATTGAAATCCTTCTTGAGTGCATCATTGAAGTGATCAAACTGAATTCTCTTTACTTTAATTGAATCTTACTCCTTCTTGATAGCATCACTGAAGTGATCAAACTAAGTTCTCTTTACTTTAACTGAAGCTTGCATTGTTTACATCACTAGAGTTCAATAATTCAAGTTGTGTTTATTAACTCAAGTCAATAACATGTACAATTTTAAATTCTCTTTTAAATGGAATCAATAATATGTGCAATTCAAATTCTCTATTTATCTATCCATGATATCTCTTATCTCTCTATCTTATATGTAGATCCAGATGTGCCCACTTTTATCTATCACATCAATTATCTATCATAACAGTTATACTAAGGATATTTGTCGATTGATGTGGTCATATCATTATACTATTCATGCCAAGTGACTTTATGCTAAAGTAATTCACTTTAGAGGTGATTTGTCTCTTGAGGAGACTTAATAGATAGATCATGGTTAGTAGATTGTCACACATCAACATACTTCAACAAGAAAAGCATTGCTTCTACACATGAGGCTCACTTCAAAACATGAGGATCTAACTTGATACATAAGTCCTTAGCCTCATCTGAGAAGACTGTAATTCATCATCACTTTGACATATTAAAGTATTCACCTCAACACATAAGGATTAACCTTTTACACAGAAAGCTTAGTCATTCTTGAGTCCAGTCCGAGAATTTTACTTCAAGTTCCTGAATCCAACTCAGGCTCACTATTACCTCAACACATGAGGCCCAATCCTACTACACAAGATTGCTTTGGAGAAATACTTGTAATGTTGTAACTTCAACAAAATTTTACTCGATAATCTAAAAGATGCACACCTAACTTTATACATAAATTAAAAATAAATAAATAAATATTTTCTTTAAATTACTTGTATCTCACTTCTCCTTTACCTATTTTGAGCTTTTGTGCTTTCATAATATCCTATTCTTTTTCATTTTGATTTGGATTACATTTTAACTTTTGCTTATAGTTAAGTTTTGCTTCTTTGTCTTGCTATATTTTTTTTCTTTATTTTTAGTTTCATTTAGTTTTGTCTTTATTTTCTTATGTTTTACTTACCTCTTGTCATCATCCATTAGTTTTCAACCTTAGTTCGATCTTGAATGAATCATCGATGGAAATGTGAGCTTAATTCCTGCATATCTCTATCACTAATGTGCCAATATTGTGATGAATAGAGGGGAACAAGCAGGAGTAATACCTCATCTTATATACATCCTCATGGGTTTTGTTTGATCTAACTTATACTTGTTGAAGAATATACCCTTCATGAAAGCAACTTTGGTATACCTTACCCGATCTTTTCTGTCCATTTCTTCCCTCCATTTTCTAAGATATTGTGGCCTACCCACATTTGTATTCCCTAGAAGACTTGTCTTCTTCTTCTGCATTGATTTATTTACCATGTTCATAGTGATTGAACTAGTTCAATAAATACCATCTTAATGCTTCATCCACTGAATGGATACTATAAATTGACATCTACTTGGCACCAAATTTTGCTTGACTCATGCTTCTTTCGATCGTGTGAATTCGACCAGTTTTAACAAGCCATATTTATTTATCTACTACATTTACACCATGCCCTCCTTAATCCGCATCGTGCCTTCCAAATCAACAAACTCCAAATATTTACATTGGCATGCATATGATAATTTCCATCATCAACATAAATTATTTGGTAAAGTGTTTCCAAGATTTCCCCTCCTATCTAAAATGACAAAACCTTTTTTTTTCTTTATTCCATTGGGGCAAAAACATTCCCAACCTACATCTCTAGCTGACTTAACGTTGACTTGGGTTTTCCACCATTAGGAATTTGATGCAATTTTAATGAAATAATGTAGATTGCCACTTAAAAAGTACAAGAATTTCTGAGATAGAAAACCGGTTGTGGAGCCTTGAAGAATGTGTAGCTTGTGTAGTAAAATTGCTCATAAGTTAGATGTTAAAGGTAAGAAAATTTTAATTATTACATAAAAATTTTAGCTTCAACCATAAAACAGTTTGAACTTATTAGAATATCTAGAAGATTAAAAGTTTCTTACATTATTATCATGAAAGTACAGGTACAGTTATAATGTTTAGCAATGGAAGAAAAGGATCACCTTAGACAAAGTGCTTATGTTGACACCCAAGTTCTGTTAGATAGTCTATAGTTTAATTTGTCACCATCGATGTTATTAACATGCTAATGATTGATGAATACCAACATGCGTGGCGATAGAACCAATATATAAGTGCTATAAAAAATGCCTTGAATAAACATCCGTTGATCTCACATCATATTTTGCATAGTTTTGACATATATGCCAGATTTAGAGGGTATAACCTATTTTCCCAATGATATGCACCGATCGGATGACCATCCGCGTCGGACGTGACCGGTCACGCGCGGCCGATCATCCAATCGGTGCATATCGTCGGTTCGAAAGTGAACTCTGATTTAGAGCATTGCTTTCTAGATCATGTACTAGAATATGATAAATGTTTCTAGAAACTATCAAAAAGGTCTGATGCAATCATATTCTCTTTCATTCTTCTTGTGGAGTGGAGGAGTTGCAACCTAGAATAGTATGCATTGATGGAGGGAGGTTTCATTTCACACTATTGTCATATAAACCTGCCACAGAGATATAACCAACAAAAGTTTGCATTCTTAGTATTTTCATGGACATATCAAAAATGACAGCTCTGTAAACTTAATGGTTACATTGGTCAAAATTATTTCTCTTTAATTACAACTCTCCAGTTCTAATTTTGATGTGGAAAAAAGTTTACAGAGATGTCATGAAAAGATTTCAATTCTTTTTGGTTGTGTGAAACAAGAAATAGAACGAGAAACGAGAAATTGGGTTTAGAGGTTTCACCTACTAGAAAGGAGGAGAGAGAAAAACAACAAAACTGAAGGTTTCTAGAATTGTAATGAACAAATTCAGATATAATGAACAAGTATATTCTATATATTTGATTTCGGAGCCTTTTCATGCTTTTCATATATTTGGCAGTCTTCCGTTTATAACTGAATGAAGGGTATATAAAAATTATGTATTAAAAAATTAAGCATATTATGAGAGACAAAGATGGGGTGAGTGAAGGATACCCTCCTCTACTTTTATGATGCTAAAAGCCTGTGAAAAAACCAACTATTACAACTTGTAACATCCCCGACCCTCCGACCGGTGATGAGGACGCTACCATGACCTTAACCATCCGAGCAATTGCTCCATGAACATGTGTGTACATAAAATGCTGAAATGAAATGCTTTGAACTAGAAAATGCATACATGATTATTTATCATATAGCAGAAGCAACATACGTTCATACAAGCATTCAACATGTCCATCACATTCATTAAACAATAAATATAAATACAGAGACGAAATGGTCAAGATTACTTATCTCATAAAGAACTCATCCCTCAACTAGCTACGTCGCTGCAACGTTCCACCCAACCATAGGCTAGCATGCTCCTAAATCTCTCAGCAATGCTACCGCCCCCGAGTTGGGCATGATTCCCCAAGGAATAAGGAACAAGCAGGCTTACACATAGCCAATGATACACAAAACACAACCAAGCCAACACAGTTGGGTTTATCAGGCCATCAACAAGACATCCAAGCCAACATGGTCAGGTTTATTAGGCCATCAAGGAGCTAGGAAAGGCTAAATGCTAAGCTGGTGAGCCCATTACAGAACTAGGAACACCTACACTAGAACTATCCTGACTTCTAAGACACCCACACACACCCAACACAAGGAATCAATCCCTTCTCTGCTACATAGTCCCTCAGACCCTGACTTCCCTTCCAGTGTTATTTAGGGGTTGTGGAGAAGAAAGCCATCCCTCTAGCTCTATCTGTGTGGTTTCCAAACACACCAGGTTTATCAAGCAAACCAAGCCCCCATCCTTGCTCCCAACACAGTCCAAAGACCAACCATTACACGCATGCAATCAACTAGCAGTTACAGCTTGGACAAGGGAAAAGGACTCCCAAGCAACTTACAGTAGTCCCAAACGAATAAGAAAACATAGTTCACAATGTGGGGAAAACAACAGTCTGTCTTGGATAACGAAGCCACCGAAAATACTTACACAGAGCACAATGGGGAAGGAAAATCATCCTCCCAACCTATGCGTGAGAGATATTTACACCAGATCCAAAAAATGTAAAGGCAGACACAACCAACAACGTGGGGAAAACAACGGTCCGTTCTCAACAATGAAGCCACTGGGAAGAACACATTCCCTGAGCGTAAAAATGGCTCTCCACAGGGGAAATCGTGGGTGATAGTGACCGAACAGTCCCCAGCTTGCTGTGTGAGTAACAACAATGCAGAACCCAGTGCGTGAGAGAATATTTACACCAGATCCCAAATACAAAAATGGAAACACACCATATTCCTCTCTGTGGACAATGTGAATGACAGTAGAAAACGGCTCCCCCTCCTAGCTGCATGAGACCAAAAACAGAAAGGAATTCTCTGCGTGAGAACGAACAAAACTACCATCCCTGCATGAGGATAAGCGACCATGGAGAGGATGGTGTAGTGGAGAGAATGGAGAGTCTCCCCCTCTTCCCAACGTGAGGTTCAATTTTCTAGTGGAGTGTGCGTGTGGGCAAGGACTGACAGTCCTTCCACACTCCACTCCCCAGCAATAACTACCTCAACTACTCAGCAAAACATTAAAATGGTGGTAGTTGGATAAGACAAGGGAAGGTGAGCAAGTCAAAATGGTTTAACAGCTGACACATGGCTTTTCCCCATAGGTTCAAATTTTAATCATCCCCCCCTTATCCTTATGAAAATCATGGCCCTTTTCATCATGGTTGCATTGACATAGTTGGTTGGGGTTCATTTTAATTAAAGTGTATATTTACATGATGCCGAAACTAATATGTGTCGTATATCACGATATACCATAGGCAACGATTCCAATCGCCGAAACATAACACAAACAAATCGATGGTGGGGCTTTTGCCTTTAGCTCTGCACCATGATTAATTACAATATATACATCAAGTACATTTAATGCAAATGGGGTCAAAACCAGGGTGTTACATTCCCCTCCCCCTTCAATAGCACTGCCCTCAACGCTTTAAAAAATTGAACAAAATGCTACACTGGTACCGCCTCAGTGTTCCATAGAATTGAACAAAAATGGATGTGCCAATCGCATGGCATCCTCCAACTCCCATGTAGCCTCTTCAGGTCCGTAGTGCTCCCATTGCACCTTTACCTTCCCTATGGTCCAGTTCCGGAGCATTGTCACCTTCCTGTCAAGGATGCGTATTAGCTCGATTCGGAACTCTCCCTTGGGTTCCACCTAAATCACATCCCAATTTATCACATGGTTAGGATCATGTACATATTTCTTAAGAAAAGAAACATGAAAAACATTATGAGCTCTAGTACGAGCATGCAAGGCAAGTCTATATGCAATTGGCCCTATTCTTTCAAGCACTTCAAATGGCCCACAATATCTTCTAGCCCAAGCACAACCCTATTCACTGAGTTATCCCAAGTCACAGGTGTCCTACACCTTCTTCCATACAAAGCTTCATATGGACTCATCCCCAAGGATGCATGTTGTCCATTGTTGTAAGCAATCTCCACCAAGTGTAAGCAATCTTCCCACTTGGTTGGTTTTTCCATCACGTACATGCGAAGCATATCTTCAAGAACCCAATTAACTCTCTCTGTCTTCCCATCTGTCTGAGGATGGTATGCAGTGCTGAAGTTTAGCTTTGTACCCAAATCTGCAAACAATCCCTTCCAAAAGTTGGAAGTGAACTTGACATCTCTGTCAAAGACTATTGCCTTAGGCAATCCATGCAATTTAAAAATCTCCTTCATGAAGATATTTGCAATGTCATTAGTCTTATGCGTAGACTTAACCGGTATAAAATGTGCTTCCTTTGTCAACTTGTCTACCACAACCATGATGGAATCATGTTGTCTCCAAGTCATCGACAATCCTGTAATAAAATCCATGGAAATAATTTCTCATTTCCATTCTGGAACTGGTAAAGGCTGCAACAAACCTGCAGGGTGTTGATGCTCAACCTTTACCTGTTGACATTTCATGCACCTTGAAATGTATTCAGCCATGTCCTTTTTCATTTTTGGCCAAAAGTACTGCTTTCTAGCTGTAGCAATTTTCTTATGATATCCTGGGTGACTAGAATATGGAGCTTGATGGATTTCATCCATAACAACTCTCCTCAAATCTGCTACATTTGGAATATAAATTCTTTCTTTATAAGTAAGAATTCCATCTTCTTCCAATTTATATCCTTCATATCTCTTCTCAAGACTTTGCTGCTGCAATTTGTCTTTTACCTGCTCATACAATTCATCTCCAGTAGCATGACTAACAATTTGCTACCTCAAATCTGATTGGCAAATACTAAGAAATGCCACATGCATTTCCTGTACCTTCCTGCTGAGTGCATCAGCTACCTTATTCTCTTTTCCCTTTATGTGCTTGATTTCAAAATCAAACTCACAAAAAAATTCCAGCCATCTTGCTTGCCTAGCATTCAGAGTAGGCTGATCAAACAAGTACTTCAGACCACAATGGTCTATCCTGAGCTCGAATCTTCTACCCATCAGGTAATGTCTCCACATGTTGAGAGCATGTACTATGGTTGCAAGCTCTAGATCATGAGTGGCATAGTTCTTCTCATGCTCCTTCATCTTTCTGGACTCATAACATATTACGTGGTTGTCCTACATAAGGACTCCTCTAAGCCCTTGTCCGCATGCATCGGTACACACCACAAAATCTTTCTCTGGGTCTGTAACTTTCAATAGTGGTGCACTGGTGGGAATATTCTTCAACCACTGGAAGCTTTCTTCACACCTTTATGTCCATTCAAACTTCATCCCCTTCTTTTACAAAGAAGTGATGGCATGTGCAACTTTGGAGAATCCCTCAATGAACCTCTGGTAGTATCCTGAAAGTCCCATAAAAGATCTTACATCCGTCACATTTCTTGGAGTAGGCCAATTCATAATGGCTTCAATCTTTTCAAGGTCCACAGATATACCCTCCTCTGAGATAATGTGACCCAAGTACTAAATTCTATCTCTATAGAAGTCACACTTGCTCAGTTTTGCATACAGCTGATGCTCCCTGAGAAATTGCAATGCCAAACTCAAATACTCTTCATGCTCTTTCTCATTCTTAGAATAAACAAGAATGTCATCAAGGAAAACAAGAACAAACCTGTCCAAATACCTACTGAAGACACTATTCATAAGGCACATAAATGTAGCTGGTGCATTTGTGAGACCAAATGATACCACTACAAACTCATAATGCCCATACCTGGTCCTGAAGGTTGTCTTATGAATGTCTTCATCCTTGATTCTCGCCTGATGGTAACCAGAACTCAAGTCAATCTTGGAAAATACCTTTGCTCCCCTCATTTGATCAAAGAGGTCATCAATCCTAGGAAAAGGATATTTATTCTTCACAGTAGCCTTGTTCAATTGTCTGTAATCAATACATAACCTGAGTGTACCATCTTTCTTCTTTACAAACAGAACTGGTGCTCCCCAAAGAGACACACTCGGTCAAATATACTTCTTTTCCAATAACTCTTGCAGTTGCATCTTCAATTCTAGCATCTCTAGTGTACTCATCTTGTAGGGTGCCTTGGACACTGGTGCTGCTTCGAGCACAAGTTCAATTGCGAAATCAATGTCCCTCTTTGGAGGAAGCCATGGAATCTCATCAGGAAACACATCCTTGAATTCCTGTAACACTTGATAGTCCTCCAACCTCAGAGTTTCATCTCCAGTTGCCTCCAAAATATGAGCTGCATACAACTGGAAACCCTTCCTACATAAATTCTTTAACTACATTGTTGAAACCTGCCGTACTGAAATCACCTTTGCAATACCTTTCACAACTACTAGGTTCCCTTCTTCATCTAAGCATTCAAAAGTCTTGTTATAACAGTCAAGCTTAACTCTGTGAGATTCTAACCAATCCATTTCAATGAGAACATCATAGGAACCAAGCGATAAAACATTCAGATCTACACAAGTGACCAATCCATTCATGACCAATGGACATTTCTCTACCACTTCACCGACCTTTCTCTTAGTTCCAATGGCTAGCTGAACTAACCAAGATTTTCTATGCTTTACTTTCTTAAAAGCACAAATCTCCACAACTCTAGGAGTAATGTAACTGTGAGTAGAACCAGGGTCAATCAAAATAGAAATAGATTGCTCAACTATCTTACCTACAACTTCAACCACAGCTGACTGGTGATTCACCTAGCGGTCCTTCAGTGCTGCATAAATCCTAGGGATTTCCCTTGCTACTTGACCCACTGTTTTTGCTTCTTGAATGTTGTAAGTTGGCCTTGCACTCTCATTCTTGAGTGGACAATTTATTCGCATGTGGGGTCCTCCACATTTCCAACATTGAAGTGGTCCTCTATTCTATTATGGATCTTTAGGCTTTTCTCCTATCACTCCAACTGGATTACACGTAGCTTGAGATGGCTACTTATGTTGACTCCTAAAGTTAGAAGGTTTGAAACCTTTCTTTCTTTGGTCAAACTTCTCATTCTTCTTGTCCTTCCATGCCTTATGATAATCCGGCTTACCTTTGCTTTTCTCATAGCAATACTTAGCCTTCCTTATTGCTTCTTCAAGAGTTCTAGGTTCATAGAACTCAATTCTATTTTTGTAAGACTGAGGTAATCCACTCAGAAAACGTTGGACCTTCACTTTTTCATCTCTGATGTACTGGACATACCTCAACAGCTCCAAAAACATATTTGCATATTCGTCCATGGTCTGTTGTTCCAATATCAACTCATGGAACTCCTTAATCTTGTCATCATAATACCTATCAGAGAGGTATTTCTGCTTGAAGTACTTCTTGAACTGTTTCCACTTAAGTCTCCTTTCACTGATCCTCTTTACTTGCTTGAAGTGTTCCCACCAAATGGATGCTCTTCCATTCATATTGAATATGGAAACTCTTGCCTTCATGTTTCTTGAATAATCATGCACTTGAAAGTACTTCTTTATCCCAAGAAGCCAAGATTCAGCTTCTTGTCATGTTTTTACCTAACCATCAAATGTAGGAGGTTTAGCTTTCTTAAATTCATCCCGAGAGAAATCCCTATGGTGTCTCTTTCTTTTTCTTTTATGAGAAGAAGAACTTGAACCCCCGCTAGATTCTTTGGAGTTAGATGACCCACTAGAAGTCCTCCTCCTTCTCCTAGTATTACTCTTACTGCCTTCTGGTCTTGTTGTACCTCATCCAGAGTCTATATTTCTCTGCAAGTCTGTTAAACTCTAAAACATTGCAACATTTAGCTGGTGTTGCTCTTCCTGGGCTTTAATCAAGCCTCTCATGGTGGCTACAACATCTAATGGTGTCTCTTGGAATCTCCTTCCATTAGACTCTATGTCATCATTTTTGTTACAGACATTTTCTCCCATGGCATCTCGTGCACGCTCGTGAGAATCCCAAGCATCATATCTGTCATGGGCTCTCATAACTGAACCACCACTTACTTTACAAAATCGCACTACCTGGAATACTGCCCTTGAAGGTTTCTATGATTCTGCAAACATTTTAGTAACACAACTATTAGATGCATAACATTGATATAAATCAGAATTACTTACCTTCTCTTGGAAAAATCATAAAATAACAAATTTGCCCAAACATAGATTTCCTTCATCAAAGAACGTCTGTCTGAGGGGGACAATGGGGGTCAAGGGGGCCTGCCCCCTTGTGGCTTCGTGTAATCTGGCGCATAAGATCACTGCCACTTTCTCCTTTTCAACCCTGAAAATCCACTGAAAAACAGCCGAAATTTGCTAAGAAATCCCACTTGAAAGACTCAAAATTTCCTTGTACAGTATCGGGTCTCATCCCAACTAACATTTCGATGTTTCGGGGGTCAGCACAACTAACTTCCTCTGCTGTTCATCGACGATCTATTCTCCTACTTTTCTTCGATGTGTCAGATCCGTAGTCATCTAGGCTTCCGATCTTTATCGGCGATGTCAGGATATCGGGGATCGGATCCACTAAGCACTACCACGTCGGTGATCTGATCCTCTACTCATCGAGCGGCTAGTTCCATGGGCAATCGCAATGGTCACCAGCAAACTCTTTGGGGTTTCCACGGCCACAATTCTATCAGTGGTTAGAACCCCTAGTCACTGTGGCATCAGCGGTCAAAACAACTGTTCATCAGGAGGATAGTCCACCAAACAGCCGCAACAGCAAGCACGCAAACAACTAAATCCTTTTGACTTCATCGTTGGTTCGTTCAACTAATCTTCTTTTGACGCATCGGTGGTCCAAACCACTAACTTCCGCCGATCACCGATGGTCTCAACACTTAGATAATTTTTTGAAATTTTTTCTCTTCTTCTTTCCTGGGAACATAACATCTATCGGTGGTCAGAACCATTAAGCGCTATGTGTCGGCGAACCCAACAACTATTTTCCACCAATGACCTCGGCAGTCTGAACAACTAAATTTCATTGACGCTGAAAGTCAATATCGGGTGTTTCTTCAATTACATCGAGCTGGCGTTTCGGCGGCCTTCAGCTGATCTTCACCGAAACTGCGGCTCCCACATCCACTAAGTTCTGTCGACGGCCGACGAAAACTTAGAAAATTTTCCCGCAATTTTTCTTCCAATCCTCTTTCAGGTGGGCTTCCACTTGGCTCTCCGCTGCATCAGAAGAGCTTCCCACTAAGTTTTTCGATGGATCGGCAGTTCAGACACTTAGACAAATTTTCTTAGTTCCCTACCACAATTCCTGATTGCTGCTGGGCAGAAGGAAATCCTCCCCCTGTCACTCCATATTCGTGGTCCATTCAGGCCCATGCTGCAACATGAGCTCTGATACCACAACGTAACGTCCCCGACCCTCCGACCGGAAATTAGGACGCTACCATGACCTTAACCATCCGTGCAACCGCCCCATGAACATGTGTGTACATAAAATGCTGAAACGAAATTATTTGAACTAGAACATGCATACATGATTATTTATCATACAGCAGAAGCAACATACGTTCATACAAGCATTCAACATGTCCATCACATTCATTAAACAATAAATATAAATATAGAGATGAAATGGTCAAGATTATTTATCTCATAAAGAACTCGTCCCGCAACCAGCTACATCGCTGCAACGTTCCACCCAACCATAGGCTAGCATGCTCCTAAATCTCTCAGCAATGCTGCCACCCCTGAGCTGGGCATGATTCCCCAAGGAATAAGGAACAAGCAAGCTTACACATAGTGAAGGATACACAAAACACAGCCAAAACAACACAGTTGGGTTTATCAAGCCATCAACAAGACAGCCAAGCCAACATGGTCAGGTTTATCAAGCCATCAAGGAGCTAGGAAAGGCTAAATTCTAAGCTGGTGAGCCCATTACAGAGCTAGGAACACCTACACCAGAAATATCCTGACTTCTAAGACAGCCACACACACCCAACACAAGGAATCAGTCCCTTCTCTGCTACACAGTTCCTCAGGCCCTGAATTCCCTTCCAGTGCTATTCAGGGATTGTGGAGAAGAAATCCAGCCCTCTATCTCTGTCCTTGTGGCTTCCAAACACACCAGGTTTATTAAGCAAACCAAGCCCCCATCCTTGCTCCCAACATAGTTCGGAGACCAACCATTACACGCATGCAATTAGCCAGTAGTTACAACTTGGACAAGGGAAAACGACTCCTAAGTTGTTCTTGGCCCTATCATAGCCAAAACAACTCCCAAGCAACTTACAACAGTCCCAAACATATCAGCAAACACAGTTCACAACGTGGGGAAAACAACAGTCCGTCCTGGAAAACGAAGCCACTGGAAAGACTTACACAGAGCACAATGGGAAAGGAAAATCAGCCTCCCAACCTATGCGTGAGAGAAATTTACACTAGATCCCAAAAATGTAAAGGCAAACATGACCAACAACGTGGGGAAAACAACGGTCCATTCTCAACAATGAATCCACTAGGAAGAACACAGTCCCTGAGCATAAAAATGGCTCTCCACAGGGGAAATCGTGGGTGATAGTGACTGAACAGTCCCCAGCTTGCTGTATGAGTAACAACAACACAGAATCCAGTGTGTGAGAGAAAATTTACACCAAATCCCAAATACAAATATGGAAACACGCTAGATTCCTCTCTGTGGACAATGTGAATGACAGTAGAAAACGGCTCCTCCTCCTGGCTGTGTGAGACCAAAAACAGAAAGGAAGTCTTTAAGTGAGAACGAACAGAACTACCGTCCCTATGTGAGGATAAGCGACCATGGAGAGGATGGTGTAGTGGAGAGAATGGAGAGTCTCCCCCTCTGCCCAACGTGAGGTTCGACTTGCTGGTGGAGTGTGTGTGTGGGCAAGGACTGACAGTCCTGCCATACTCCACTCCCCAGCAATAACTACCTCAACTACTCAGTAGAACATTAAAATGGTGGTAGTTGGATAAGACAAGGGAATGTGAGCAAGTCAAAAGGGTTTAACAGCTGACACATGGATTTTCCCCATAGGTTCAAAGTTTAATCATCCCCCCCTTATCCTTATGAAAATCATGCTCCTTTTCATCATGGTTGCATTGACATAGCTGGTTGGGGTTCATTTTAATTAAAGTGTATATTTACATGATGCCGAAACTAATATGTGTCGTATATCATGATATACCATCGGCAACGATTCTAATCGCCGAAACATAACATAAACAAATCGATGGTGGGGCTTTTGCATTTAGCTCCGCACCATGATTAATTACAATATATGCATCATGTACAATTAATGCAAACGGGGTCAAAACCGGGGTGTTACACAACTAGTCGTGCTAACTTCAAAGTTAAATTGCAAGCGAAACAATGATCAAAATACAAATCCTATAATGAAACTTAAAAGTGCATATCCCATTATTGTTTCAAATGAATAATAAATGTGATCAATATGAGACACAATTTTTATTACTTGATTTTAACCTCCATACCAAAAAAAAAGACATCTACAGCTACAAAGTTAGATGAAGATCTGGAGTGAATGTTTATCCAAAAAAAAGGAAATGCAACAATCAGAATTTGTTGAATTTTTTTACTGATATATTTAAAGTAAGTATAACAGATTAAAAAAAAAAAAAAGTTATGAGAATAACAATGTTAATAATTACAAATATTATGTTGATTACATGCATATCTCAAACGTTTCTTCTAGCAAAGATTGTAGATGTTTAGGCTCACTTGCTTGAATGGTGGATGAGCTTAGCCGATTACAAAGCCACTACTTTGGTCAATAAGTTGTATGTTGTTATATAACACATCTTCAACATTGTCTTGCAACACCTCAAGTGGAATATCATCATCTCCATCATCCTGTGAACTGCCATAATCCTACATCCTACTAGGCCTTGTTTGGTACTTAAGTTGTTGTCAAGATAACACACGTAGATATGAGTGTACAAACACCAAATCTTGTGCCTTTTGTGTGTCTAAGCGATTCCTCTTTGCAGAATGGATAAAATCATATTCACTCCAATTTCTTTCACATGCAAATGAACTAATCACATATGAAGTAAAATTAACATTATGTAATTAAAATTTAATAATGTATATTTGAAAACTTGAAAAAAAGAGCTGAAATGAAAATAAAAATAAAGTGTTTAAATTCTAGAACACAATAAATGTATTAGTTGTTGGATATACATGTGAAAGTAAATGAATAACTAACTGGTGAAGTAAGGGACTTCTTGTACCGTATTGTATCCAAAATTCTGGGTTCAAGTTGTTCTCTATTATATGCACAATCTTCATTTGTAAAGTGTCCCTCAGATCTCAAGAACTTTCCCAACTCAAGTCGTAAAGCAATGCAATCATCATGATCATAACATATACTGATATAAATGTGTTCCAATTTTGCATCACCTCTACATTTGAAGACGACTTCTTCTGAAACCATTTGGGGTTGAGTAGGAATGCAATCGAATGAAGAGGACTATGAAGCATTTTCCACCTTGTAAGACTAACATCCCACAGGTCATTCCGGGTTTCCCTATCGATCCTAGAATTTTCCTCTTCCATTAACTCATGAAGCTTCTCTCTCATTTGATCCAAACTCTCAAACCAAGGTTTCAAAAACCGGAACCAGGAATCGAACTAGTCAAGGGTCAACTTGAACTAGTACTGGAACTGGTAATGAACTGGAGCAGTTTGATTTCAATGAACCAAACTATTAAAAAATACATGAAAATTTGAAATTTTAATCATAAAATTATATTTAACATTCCAAGCCATGATTTTAAACCATTAGACAAATAATATGCAAAGTGTACTCAATTCTACTCATATATATATATACCATAAACCATGTATGGGTAACAAAATTTGTCACATACCCATACCCCATTATTGTGCGGAATTAAAAATTTCATCGAGAACCTTTACTGTTCATCAAATCACAAGGTATGGACGTAGACCACTTCTCGACATTTCCAATACTGTCACGCTCCCTCCCGTCCTCCATTGATCAGTTCGACGATCTTCAAGGAAAGATCTCAGAGGAGATCAGATGACGGAGAGAAGACATGATGGAAACCCATGATCCCAAACGATCCCGCAAACTGGAACCAAATCAACAGTTCATAATCAACCTGCAAAAATCAATGGTATAGAAATCCTGAGTTGTAGGGTTGAAAGTTACAAAAATTGCAATCTCACTTCCCGCAACCCACATCCCGCATCAGAAATAGATCAACAGTGGACAACCATCCTGTGAAGATTGACGATGCAGAATCTTTAAATTGCGGGATTGGCAATTGAGGAAATTGTGACACTATGATTCTGTATCCTGCAAATTGCGGAGGGAAAATTGTGGAGACCATGATCTGCGAATCCGACATTCCGCATTCCGCATCTCGCAAACTGCATAAATGGTGATTTCTAGCAGGAAACTAAACTTTTTCACAGAAGTCTTGGATCGAGCTGATCCTTCAAGCCATTACCAATCTGGCCAATCTACCCTGCAACTTAGTTCGAAATATATTGATGGAAAACATACACAGATGCCTATAATTGCAGTTATTCAAAAGAACGATGCACCAATTCAACACAGCAACATGTTTATCACACTCCATCAAGTAATTTACAATACAAGAAATACAATTGCAGAGAATAACATAGACAAGAACACTTATCTTGAACAGAACTTGTCCCGCAACTAGCTATGTCGCTGCAACGTTCCTCCCAACCATAGGCTAGTGCGCTCATCAATCTCTCAGCGACACCACCACCCTCGAGCTAGGCATCATTTCCTCAAGGGATAAGGGAACACTAACAGACTCATACATAGCCAAGGTGCAATGACACTCAGCCAAGCCAACACAGTTGGGTTTCTCAGGATGCAAGGTAAAAAATTCCAACAGATGGGTTTCACAGGCCACTCAGCTAAGCCATCTAACATTGGGTATCACAGACTGAACACAGTCAAGCCAACATTCACCTTTAAGGACCAGTCAATCCAACAGATGGGTTTATCAGACTATACACAATCAAGCCATCTCACTGTTGGGTTTATCAAGCTGTCTAGCCAAAGGTTACTCACCAGGTCAACCACAACAAGACACAGCCAAGCCAACAGATGGGTTTATCAGGCTACCAGCCAAGCCATCTTTCCAGTTGGGTTTATTAGGCTTCTAAGGAAATGGGAAAGAATAATTTCTAAGCTATTGATCTCATCTATAGAGATATGAACACCTTCACAAGATCTATCTGACTTGGCTTTCCCACTGCCTACACACCCAACATAAGGAAGTGTCCCCTTCTCTGCTCCACAGTCCCTCAAGCTACACCTTCCCTTCCAGTGCTCTTTAGGATGTGGATAGTAGGTTTACCAGCCACTCTCATATTATCGTGAGGTTCCACACTAGGTTTATCAAGCACGCTCTTTGTCTCTCCCATTCCTAAGTCTTGTACATAGATCAGACCCGAACCAGGGTGTACAACACAACAACCACAAGGAGACTCCACAACACTGAATTTACTCTGGGACATGAGTAACAGGGTTTCATACACTTTGTAGTTTGTAACAACGCTACCACACAACAATCACAGTATTTCCAAGGGAAAAACACTCGTAGAACGCGAAGGATACACACACAGGAAGAGCTCTGCTGCTACCACAATGTCACTTTCCTATAAAAATGAAGGTGGTGGTGAATGATGAACAATAATTGAATCACCCTACCTCTGAATGTCCCCCAGCTCTCAAAATGTGAGATTAAGTCCAAAACGTGAACATGTGGGTCAAGACTAGCGTATGGTTCTGGTGTTTTCTTGTTCATGCAAGCAAAACACGACATTCCAAAACTGGGTGCTCTGCCCAATTCGAAATTGCCCATACTCTTCCCCTTCCAAGCCATAACTACCTCAACCACCTTCTGGCTGAATAAATGGTTGGGAAGAGAATACAAGAAAGAGGGTAGTTGACATTTTTTATGGGTTCTCCCCATGACACATGGATTTTTCCCAAACTGGCTCAAGGTTAACATTCCCACCCCCTTATCCTTAGGAAAATCATGCCCCCATCTCATTATTCGTTGCATTGACATAGCTGGATGTGGGTTTTCATTAATTTGCATATTTACATGGTGTTTACAAACATGATTGACTTAGCACATAAACCATAGGCGTCAACCATGATCGCCTATATACCAAACATTAATCAATGGCAGGGCCTTGGCCTTGAACTCCATGTCATGATTCAATATAATATTTACATCATATACATTAATGCAACGAGATCAAAACCGAGGTGTTACAAAATGGCACCAAGTGAATTACATAGATGATAGAAGATAGTATCATAGTACAAAGCAAATTCTCATAGCACATATATCAAAGTCTGAAACAAAATATAATATCAATGAGGCTCTATCATCAAAATAGCCTCTACAATCCAAAAAACATTATTAATGATGAGTCATGAGTCATGTCTAATCAATCATCAAAATCAACACCACTGTTGGAAATGCAATGCTCAACATCAACATCTGGTTCAGAATCCTCTAAGGACCGCCCCTCAGGGAAATCTATGACCCTAGTAGAAGCATGGGCTTCATGGCTAGGTCATCTAATGCCACTAGTACTAGTACCACCACTTTCTACAATGTCTGTATCTGCACCTGTATCCCTTGGAGTTGGTACTAGTGGATATGCATTTAAAGCATCCCACCTCAACTCATCTTCAACTTCAATATCAAAATCAGATTCAAACTCTGTCCTCTAAATCTCCACTACCCATTCTGAGTTTGGATCTGTTGAATTTTTAATGGTTATATCAGATCTTAAAACATTTAGCATCAAAATAGTATAACCATAAGCCAAAAGATCACTGAAAGATAGACAAGCACAACCATACAAAAAGAAAACAAAGATTTATCCTGGGAAAACCATAAAGGGAAAAATAGCAAAAGCTTCCTCAATATAGATGCCCCAAAAAGATAAAAGGTAAAACCAAAAGGCTGATCAAAGACTGGTCCTCCTCCTTCTCCAGCTACTTCTCTCTCCTCCACTAATGCTCTACACAAGTGAGTGTGTGTGTTCCAAATGAGGAGCACCACACCTCTATTTATATTCATTCGTTCACTTTAATAATTAAATCCGACATGTAGGATCAAGTTAATCATGTAGGCTCGATTTACACATGTAGGCTCAAGTAACCACACTGGGGTGCTAATGACCCACCTTTACAATTAGAGGGTACTACCTCATGACTCTTATTAGTTCTTCCGATTAGAAGCATCGGGGTACAAAGTAATACAAGTGGTTCTCTTGGTAGGACCATCGGGGACCACAAAAAGATACATATAGAATATTCTTCGAAGTTACAATATTTCAACACTCCCCCTTAACAAGAAGGGTATTCTACAACAACATAAACAACAACAATAGTAGGAGAGAGATAGAGGATATCATCAACATCATCAAGGTAACACATATATAAATCATTGGAATCTTTTCAACATCATATAGTATTCATCTTCAATCTTCAACGACAGCAAATTTTTGACCTTTCGATCAGCATCAACATCTTCAGCACTTTCACCTTTCAATCAACAACAACATCTTCAGCACTTTGAACTTTCAATCAGCAACAACTTCTTCAGCACTTTGACCTTTCGATCAACAGCAACATCATCATCATCATACTCTGATCTTTCGATCAGAAACATCATCATCATCACACTCTGATCTTTCGATCAGAAACATCATCATCATCACACTCTGATCTTTTGATCAGAAACATCATCATCAGTACTTTTACCTTTTGATCAGCAACATCATCATCAACATCTCAAGGCTAGACTAACATCATCTATAGCAAGTGTAACAACAACCAACATGATCCTTTCTTTTGGAATTATGGGATCATGGACAACACATCTGTGGTACTCGGACGATCCTTCCTTTCGGAATTACAGGATCAATTCCACTTACATCAACATTTAAGACGATCCTTCCTTTCAGAATTACGGGATCAAGTCCACTTACATCAACATTTAAGACGATCCTTCCTTTCGGAATTATGGGATCAGGTCCACTTACATCAAAATTTAAGACAATCCTTCCTTTCGGAATTATGGGATCAAGTCTAAGGATGATTAATCCTACCACGTTCTCGAGTACCGAAGTCATCGGATCCGTTCTGAACCGAAGTTCAAGGATGATACAATCCTACCACCTTCTCGATGACCGAAGTTCACCAGATGCGTTCTGAACAAAAGTTCAAGGATGATACAATCCTACCACATTCTCAATGACCGAGGTCACCGGATCACTTCTAGACATATGTCCCGGGATGATACAATCCCTCTTCATTCTCGAGGACTAAGGTCCCTGGATCACTTTAGGGAAAGTGCCCACGGATGATACAATCCCACTGCAACATCACTACTCCCCCTTTCGAGGAAGGTCTTTCCGAACAACACCAAGCATGTCTCGAAAGTTTTCAAACTTTACTCGATACAGAGGCTTCGTCAGCACATCATCGTCTAAACCATCATCATTTACATCTTCAGTATGTGAATACTAAACTATCACCATCTGTATGTTTAGTATGTGAACACTGAAAGCATCATCATCTATATCTTCAGTATAGAAATACTGAAAGCATAATCATCTCTATATTCAGTATAGAAATACTGAATCACCATCATCTGCATCTACAGTATGTAAATACTGAAACATCATCATCTGCATCTTATCTCATATGTAGAAATACCGGATTTCTATGTGTTACGACGGAACACAGGGTTCTCTGTCATCACAACTTTGGTTATCACATAGAATCATTGTAGTATCCATCTTCAGGTCAAAGAGACTTGATATCAGCTTTCGAAGCCATATGGATTCACAACTTAGCAGAGCAATCTTCTATGTATTCTGCTTCAACCGTGCTAAGAGAAACACTGGACTGTTTCCTGCTAAACCATGAACTCATAGCAGACCCCAAACAAAATCATCTACCTGGTGTGCTTTTCCTATCTGAGATACTTCCAGCCCAATCTACATCTGTATAGTCATACAATCTATAGCCATGGTTTCCATCATAGTATAGACCAAAGTCTATAGTCCCTTTCAAATATCTCATCACATGTTTTGCGGCTATCAAGTGAACCCATCTAGGTTGAACTAGATATTGAATCAAGGTGTTCACATCAAAACAAATGTTTGGTCTAGTATTTGTTAAGTACATCAATGACCCAATAATCTGTCTGTATTGAGTCACATCCACTAACTCTGATGATTCATCGGCTAATAACTTCAGTTTGGAATCCATGGGTGTGGCCATGGCTTTTCATTCAAACATATAAAATCTTTTCAAAACTTGCACTGCATACTTTCCCTGATTGAGAAAGATTCCTTCATACTTCCAGACCAAGGAAATAAAGTATTAGACCAAGGTCTAAATTCTTCACCAGACTTCTACTTGCATTCTACAATCTGTTTCTCATTCCCTATCAGAAATAGATCATCCACATATAGTAATAGTATGATAGGTTCATCTTTTAGAACCTTGTAGTAAAGGTTAGGATCGGCTTTACTCTTGGCAAAGCCCATTCTTGTCAGGAAACTATCTATTCTTCCATACCAAGCTCTGGGAGCTTGCTTCAGGCCATAGAGGGCCTTCTTCAACTTGCCTACGTGAGTCCATCTATCTTCAACTTCAAATCCTTGTGACTATTCGATGTAAAACTCTTCCTCAATCATACCATTAGGGAAGGCTTGTCTTTACTTCATCATGGAAGCAACTACCATGATAGTTCTGAAGGAAGTGTACCTTTCTTCTTGGAGTAAGTGTCTCTTCAAAATTAATTCCCTCTTTCTTATAGAAACCTATAGCCACAAGTCTTTCCTTACTTCTATCAGCAACATATTTTATCTTGCAAATCCATTTGGAAGATACCACATTCTTGCTTTCTGGTTTGAGTACTATATCCCAAACATCATTCTAGTATTCTTTCATCATAACATCTTCCATGAGTTCATCCTGATAGGTCATCAACATATCCTAGTCTCATGCATTCAACCTTGAAGGTTGGAACCGACTTTACTCTTGGTAAAGTCTCAATCCATCAGGAAGTTGTCCATCATGTTGTACCATGTCGAACTCAGATATCTTTTGTAGTCACTCCCCTGAAGTGGAGTATCATCTTCCCTCTTCATTCTGTATAGGTGGTTCTATGCTTGATATATACTTCTAGTAGGTCTGGTGAATAGAGTATGTCATTTCATAGTCTATTCTTTCTGATGCAAATCACGAACCTCGCTTTGTACACTTGTTCCTGTAGATCCATATGGAAGATACTCTTTGATCATAGCTTCTTTCATATCTAGAAAGGTTAGCATCAATGATGTCACCTAACTATGTTACACAACTAGAGTGTGTCCGAGGCCTCTTAATTTGGTTTGGAAGTCTCGCCATTCTTTTCTTCATCTTGAGTTATATCTCGTACCCATGGTGGTCTTCATCCTTCGAGATAGATCTACTGCTCTCTGAAGCTCTTTCTTCCGTCATGGTGTCTTTGACCCTGGGAGCTTCAGATTCATGTTTATTGGAGTGAATCTTGATTTGTCATTACTTGTTCTTCGGAACAAGTCTCAACCTTCTTTTCTTGTAGGAGGTTGTACAGGACCTTTCCTACAATTCAAATGCACAAGTTGCATGGTTAGAACTATTTCATAAAACATATGCATAACGACAAATTCTTATGCATCATGCAACTGTTTAGCCAATACAACATTCATCCATATTTCATGGAAAATTTCTAGATGCCTTCCATCTCTACCATGACATCATTGAGATTGTGCACTAATCCAATGTGTCATCAAAGAGGTTTCATTCTAGATAAGTAGCAACAGAGATTTGTATAGAACCATGAGCTACTTACCCATCACATGCATATTAGTGGTATACTATCATTAATGCAAACAATCTATCATGCATAACACATCAACTGAATATAAAACAATATCATGAAATGACAATTAAATACTTATATTTTATTTGTTTCATGGGTAGATTCCTTCTTGATCATTATGCTTCATCATCTTCTTCATTCATGAGATCATCATTTCTTATCCAAATGATAAGATGGATAAGAGGTTCTTCAAGAATTGAGTTCTTCATATTCCTCATCACTTGAGGGATCTTCTTTGAATGGTGAGAGCTTGATATTCAATTGCTCCCATCTTCTTCTTCTCTTCTGATGATTCGAGCTTCTTCTTCTTCCTAGAGTCAACTGAAAGTAATCACTTCCTTCTGGCACACATTCCTCGCATGAATGAATCCCATGTTCCTGGGAGGCCATTCAAGGTGGCTATCACCACTTCTTCATTCGTCACTTCTTCTTTTACCTCTTCAATTTGTTTCTTAAGGTAATCTTTCGATGTATGTTCTTTCCTTCAAATATCTTGGTCAAGGAATCAAACATCCCTTTCGGTGTCTTTAGGGAAGACACTTGTGGTACAAGTTGATCCGTGACTGAATCGGCAATGATGTTCTTGGCCTTGACCAAGTTCTTCTGGTGTAAGGATTTGAGCCTCATCTCCCTCTGGAAATGGAACCTCTCTACTCATGTAGGTGTCCAATTCATTTTCTTCAGAAAGATCAAATACTTCCATGCTTGGAATTTTTCAACTTCACCAAGCTTATCATCAAGCTAATAAGAACCTCAAATGGAAATAGCAAAAGATTAGATCTTACCAATTTGAGGTGTCCATCCTGGTTCCGGAGCTAGCTGATCTAGGGTTTGTTAGAGAAACCCTAATTTTCAAAAGTTGGAATCTTTAAAATTTTATTGGATAGAAAAATAGGTCTCTTCAAGTTGAGCTATTCAATGTACTCCTTTTCTGAAAACAGTGGAGGGAAGCTCCCGGAACAGAAAGCCCTAGTTTTCCAATTTCTCCTGAAGAAATGCCTGATACTATTTCTATTCTATCTCCAAAATTACTGCTCCTCTATATCAAAAACTTCTCACTAAGGTAGCCTTGCATGTCCGTGTTCCAATACCATAGGTTTCATCAGAATTGGTTTCACCAATTGGGACTTATGATCATTTTTCCAAGGTGACCTATTATAGTAGTGTTCAGAACAACAAAGTTGTACGGACTGCCACGTGTCACAGTTTCATATTCTGAGTCTAAAACTTAGACCACCAAAATTAAAGTCTGTTCCCTTTCTATAAAATCTTTAGAAATTTTATTTGGACCTTTGTAGCCCAAGATATAGCAATTCTCCCCAGGTGTCTTGTTTAGGGATGAATCCTGGAAGAGGCTGGAACCCTAACTTGGAGGGATCATATCTCCCAGAATATAGAGCATATGAGGCATAATTTTGGATATAGTGTACATCAATATTTTATCGTTGACCTCTGCAATTTTCAGCTCCCGGTCCTTCACCAATCCTGAGATATAGTGAATGTACCAAAACTTATCAGTTTTAGTATTTAAGGTTTTTCCTACTCGGGGTCAAACCAGGGTTTGACTTTCTCGGAGTTTCACCCAACCAAAAATCTTGATCCATATATCTAAACTTCGAGATTGATGAGGAGAGAAATAATATGTGGGGCTCACTCAAAAATTCTTCTTTTGTAAGAAGCCCTCATTTCCCACACCAAAAACTGAAAATACTCGAAATCGAATTCCGCTTCGACAGAAAGATGCGCCCTTCAATAGAGAGTCAGCCTAGCATACTTTTTTTGATCAAATGTGGAGAGAGACCCAAAAATTAAGAATCCCTAGCTTCTGTAGCTTCACAATGTCTTCTCTCGGGGTGGCTCTGATACCATGTTGAATTTTTAAAGGTTATATCAGATCTTAAAACATTTAGCATCAAAACAGTATAACCTTAAGCCAAAAGATCACTGAAAGATAGAAAAGCACAACCATACAAAAAGAACACAAATATTTATCCTGGGAAAACCCTAAAGGGAAAAACCTAGCAAAAGCTTCCTCAATATAGATGCCCCAAAAAGATAAAAGGTAAAACCAACAAGCTGATCAAAGACTTATCCTCCTCCTTCTCTAGCTACATCTCTCTCCTCCACTAATGCACTACACAAGTGAGTGTGTGTGTTCCAAATGAGGAGCACCACACCTCTATTTATATTCATTCGTTCACTTTAATAATTAAATCTGACATGTAGGCTCGAGTTAATCATGTAGGCTCAAGTAACCACACTGGGGTGCTAATGACCCACCTTTACAATTAGAGGGGACTACCTCATGAATCTTATTAGTTCTTTCGATTAGAAGCATCGGGGTACAAAGTAATACAAGTGGTTCTCCCAGTAGGACCATCAGGGACCAAAAAAAGATACATATAGAATATTCTTCGAAAATACAATATTTCAACACTCTCCCTTAACGAGAAGGGTATTCTACAACAACATCAACAACAACAATAGTAGGAGAGAGATAGAGGACATCATCAACATCATCAGGGTAACACATCTATAAATCATTGAAATCTTTTCAACATCATATAGTCTTCATCTTCAATATTCAACGACAACAACTTTTTGATCTTTCGATCAGCATCAGCATCAACATATTCAGCACTTTGACCTTTTGATCAGCAACAACATCTTCAGAACTTTGACCTTTTGATCAACAACAACTTCTGCAGCACTTTGACCTTTTGATCAGCAGCAACATCATCATCATCATACTCTGATCTTTCGATCAGAAATATCATCATCATCACACTTTGATCTTTCGATCAGAAACATCATCATCAGTACTTTGACATTTTGATCAGCAACATCATCATCAACAGCTCAAGGCTGGACTAACATCATCTATAGTAGGTGTAACAACAACCAACATGATCCTTCCTTTTGGAATTACGGGATCATGGAAAACACATCTGTGGTACTCAAATGATCCTTCCTTTCAGAATTATGGGATCAAGTCCACTTACATCAACATTTAAGACCATCCTTCCTTTCGGAATTATGGGATCAAGTCCACTTACATCAACATTTAAGACGATCCATCCTTTCAAAACTACGGGATCAAGTCCACTTACATCAACATTTAAGATTATCCTTCCTTTCGGAATTAAGGGATCAATTCCACTTACATCAACATTTAAGATGATCCTTCCTTTTGGAATTATGGGATCAAGTCCACTTACATCAACATTTAAGACGATCCTTCCTTTCGGAATTACGGGATCAAGTCCACTTACATAAACATTTAAGACGATCCTTCCTTTTGAAATTACGGGATCAAGTCTAAGGATGATTAATCCTACCACATTCTCAAGTACCAAAGTCACCATATCCGTTTTCAACCGAAGTTCAAGGATGATACAATCCTACCACCTTCTCGATGACCGAAGTTCACCAAATGCATTCTGAACCGAAGTTCAAGGATGATACAATCTTGCCACATTCTCGATGACCGAAGTCACCGGATCACTTCTAAACATATGTCCCGGGATGATACAATCCCTCTTCATTCTTGAGGACTAAGGTCCCCGGATCACTTTAGGGCAAGTGCCCAGGGATGATACAATCCCACTGCAACATCACTACTCCCCCTTTCAAGGAAGGTCTTTTTCAACAACACCAAGCATGTCTCAAAAGTTTTCAAACCTTACTCGAGACAGAGGCTTCGTCAGCACATCATCGTCTAAACCATCATCATTTACATCTTCAGTATGTGAATACTAAAATATCACCATCTATAACTCCAGTATGTGAATACTGAAAGAATCATCATCTATATCTTCAGTATAGAAATATTGAAAGCATCATCATCTCTATATTCAGTATAGAAATACTAAATCACCATCATCTGCATCTACAGTATGTAAATACTGAAACATCATCATTTGCATCTTATCTTGTATGTATAAATACCAGATTTCTATGTGTTACGACGGAACACAGGGTTCTATGTCATCACAACTCTGGTTATCACATAAAATCATTGTAGTATCCATCTTCAGGTCAAAGAGACCTAATATCAGCTTTCAAAGCCATATGGCTTCACAATTTAGCAGAGCAATCTTCTATGTATTCTGCTTCAGCCGTGCTAAGAGAAACATTGGATTGTTTCCTTCTAAACCATGAACTCATAGCAGACCCCAAACAAAAGCATCTACCTGGTGTGCTTTTCCTGTCTGAGATACTTCCAGCCCAATCTACATCTCTATATTCATACAATCTGTAGTCATGGTTTCCATCATAGTATAGACCAAAGTCTGTAGTCCCTTTCAGATATCCCATCACATGTTTTGCGGCTATCAGGTGAACCCATCTAGGTTGAACTAGATATTGACTCAAGGTGTTCACATCAAAACAAATGTCTAGTCTGGTATTTGTTAAGTACATCAATGACCCAATAATTTGTCTGTATTGAGTCACATCCACTAACTCTGATGAGTCATTGGCTAATAAATTTAGGTTGGAATTCATGGGTGTGGCCATGGCTTTTCATTCAAACATATCAAATCTTTTCAAAATTTGCACTGCATACTTTCCCTGATTGAGAAATATTCCTTCATACTTCCAGACCAAGGAAATAAAGTATTAGACCAAGGTCTAAATTCTTCACCAGACTTCTTCTTGCATTCCACAATCTGTTTCTCATTCCCTGTCAAAAATATATCATCCACATATAGTAATAGTATGACAGGTTCATCTTCTACAACCTTGTAGTAAAGGTTAGGATCGCCTTTACTCTTGGCAAAGCCCATTCTTATCAGGAAACTATCTATTCCTCCATACCAAGCTCTGGGAGCTTGCTTCAGGCCATAGAGGGCCTTCTTCAACTTGCATACGTGAGTCCATCTATCTTCAACTTCAAATCCTTGTGACTATTCGATGTAAAACTCTTCCTCAATCATACCATTAGGGAAGGCTTGTATTTACTTCATCATGGAAGCAACTACCATGATAGTTCTGAAGGAAGTGTACCTTGCTTCCTGGAGTAAGTGTCTCTTCAGAATTAATTCCCTCTTTCTTATAGAAACCTCTAGCCACAAGTATTTCCTTACTTATATCAACAACATATTTTATCTTGCAAATCCATTTGGAAGATACCACATTCTTGATTTCTAATTTGAGTGCTATATCCCAAACATCATTCTCGTATTCTTTCATCATAACATCTTCCATGAGTTCGTCTTGACAGGTCATCAACATATCCTAGTCTTCTGCATTCAACCTTGAAGGTTGGAACCCAATTTACTCTTGGTAAAGTATCGATCCATTAGGAAGTTGTCCATCATGTTGTACCATGTCGAACTCAGATATCTTTTGTAGTCACTCCCCCTGAAGTGGAGTATCATCTTCCCTCTTCATTCTGTATAGTTGGTTCTATGCTTGATATATACTTCTAGTAGGTCTGGTCAATAGAGTATGTCATGTCATATTCTATTCTTTCTGAGGCAAATCACGAACCTTGCTTTGTACACTTGTTCTTGTAGATTCATATGGAAGATACTCTTTGATCATAGCTTCTTTCATAGCTGGAAAGGTTAGCATCAATGATGTCACCTAACTATGTTACACAACTAGAGTGTGTCCGAGGCCTCTTAATTTGGTTTGGAAGTCTCGCCATTCTTTTCTTCATCTTGATTTATATCTCGTACCCATGGTGGTCTTCATCCTTCGAGGTAGATCTACTACTCTCTGAATCCCTTTCTTTCGTCATGGTGTCTTTGACCCTGGGAGCTTCAGATTCATGTTTATTGGAGTGAATCTTGATTTTTCATTACTTGTTCTTCGGAACAAGTCTCAACCTTCTTTTCTTGTAGGAGGTTGCACAGGACCTTTCCTACAATTCAAATGCACAAGTTGCATGGTTAGAACTATGTCATAAAACATATGCATAACGACAAATTCTTATGCATCATGCAACTGTTTAGCCAATACAACATTCATCCATATTTCACGGGAACTTTCTAGATGCCTTCCATCTCTACCATGACATCATTGATATTGTGCACTAATCCAATGTGTCAGCAAAGAGGTTTCATTCTAGATAAGTAGCAATGGAAAGTTGTATAGAACCATGAGCTACTTACCCATCACATGCATATTAGTGGTATACTGTCATTAATGCAAACAATCTATCATGGATAACACATCAACTGAATATAAAGCAATATCATGAAATGACAATTGAATACTTATCTTTAATTTGTTTCATGGGTAAACTCCTTCTTCATCATTCTGCTTCATCATCTTATTCATTGATCAGATCATCATTTCTTATCCAAATGATAAGATGGATAAGAGGTTTTTCAAGAATTGAGTTCTTCATATTCCTCATCGCTTGAGGGATCTTCTTTGAATGGTGAGAGCTTGATATTCAATTGCTCACATCTTATTCTTCCCTTCTTATGAGTCGAGCTTCTTCTTCTTCCCAAAGTTATCTGAAAGTAATCACTTCCTTCGGGAACATATTCCTCACATGAATGAACTCCATGATCCTGGGAGGCCATTTAAGGTGGCTATCACCACTTATGCATTCTTCACTTCTTCTTTTACCTCTTCAATTTGTTTCTTAAGGTCATCTTCTGATGTATGTTCTTTCCTTCAAATAGCTTGGTCAAGGAATCAAACATCTCTTTTGGTGTCTTTAGGGAATACTCTTGTGGTACAAGTTGATCCGTGACTGAATCAGCAATGATCTTCTTGGCCTTGACCAAGTTCTTCTGGTGTAAGGCTTTGAGCCTCATCTCCCTCTGGAATTGGAACCTCTCTACTCATGTAGGTGTCCAATTCATTTTATTCAGAGAGATCAAATACTTCCATGCTTGGAATTTTTCAACTTCACCAAGATTATCATCAAGCTGATGAGAACCTCAAATGGAAATAGCAAAAGATTAGATCTTACCGATTTTAGGTGTCTGTCCTGGTTTCGATGCTGGTTGATCTAGGGTTTGTTAGAGAAACCCTAATTTTCAAAACTTGGAATCTTTCATATATAATTGGATAGAAAGATATATCTCTTCAAGTTGAGCTGTCAAATGTACTCCTTTTCTGAAAACAGTGGAGGGAAGCTCCCGGAACAAGAAGCCCTAGTTTTCCAATTTCTCCTGAAGAAATTCCTGGTACTATTTATGTGCTATCTCCGAAATTACTGCTCTTATATGTCTGAAAATTCTCACTGAGGTATCTTCGTATGTCTATTTTCCAACACCACAGGTTTCATCAGAATTGGTTGCACCAATTGGGACTTATGATCATTTTCCCAAGGTGACCTATTACAGGGCTGTTCAGAACAATGAAGTTGTACGGACTGCCATGTGTCACTGTTTCATATTCTAAGTCTGAAACTTGGACCAAAAAAATTAAAGTCTTTTCCCTTTCTATAAAATCTTCAAAAATTTCGTTTGGACCTTTTTAGCCCAAGATATAGCAATTCTCCCTAGGTGTCCTATTTAGGGATGAATCCTGGAAGAGGCTAGAAACCTAACTTGGAGAGATCATATCTCCCAAAATATAGAGCATATGAGGTAGAATTTTGGACACAGTGTACATCAGGATTTTATTTTCGACCTTTGCAATTTTCATCTCCTGATCCTTCACCAATCCCGAAATATAGCAAATGTACCAAAACGTATCAGTTTTAGTATTTAGGGTTTTTCTAGCTCGGGGTCAAACTAGGGTCTGACTTTCCCGCAGTTTCACCCAACCCAAAATATTGATCCAGATCTCTAAAATTCGATATTTATGAGGAGAGAAATCCTATGCCAGGCTCACTCAAAAATTCTTCTTCTGTAAGAAGCCCTAATTTACCACACCAAAAACTAAAAATGCTCGGAATCGAATTCCACTTTGATAGAAAGATGCGCCCTTCAATGGAGAGTCGGCGTAGCATACTTTTGCTAATTGATTGTGGAGAGAGACCCAAAAATTAAGAATCCATAGCTTCTGTAGCTGCACAATGCCTTCTTTCAGGGTGGATCTGATACCATGTTGAATTTTTAATGGTTATATCAGATCTTAAAACATTTAGCATCAAAATAGTATAACCATAAGCCAAAAGATCACTAAAAGATAGACAAGGACAACCATACAAAAAGAACAGAAAGATTTATCTTGGAAAAACCCAGAAAAATCTTCCTCAATATAGATGCCCCAAAAAGATAAAAGGTAAAACCAAAAGGCTGATCCTCCTCCTTCTCCAGCTACTTCTCTCTCCTCCACTAATGCACTACACAAGTGAGTGTGTGTGTGTTCCAAATGAGGAGCGCCACACCTCTATTTATATTCATTCTTTCACTTTAATAATTAAATCTGACATGTAGGCTTGAGTTAATCATGTAGGCTTGAGTTACACATGTAGGCTCAAGTAACCACACTAGGGTGCTAATGACCCACTTTTACAATTAGAGAGGACTACCTCATGACTCTTATTAGTTCTTCCAATTAGAAGCATCGAGGTACAAAGTAATACAAGTGGTTCTCCCGGTAGGACCATTGAGGACCACAAAAATATACATATGGAATATTCTTCGAAGTTACAATATTTAAATAGGATCAATATCCTCCAACATAATGGGACCTATATCGGGTCTTTTGTTTAGCCGAAGGTTGTACTGCACAAAGACGAGATCATTTAACCATTTTTGTTCCAAACGATTTCTCTTCTTCGTGTGAATCCGCTCAAGACATACCAATTGTGCTCACACCCGAAAGCACTACAAGGTTGACCAAGGATTCGAATTGTGAACCTTTCTAATTGAGAACATTGGCTACCAAATGATTCCCACCAGCTGGTTGTAGAGACAAAGTTTGTTCAACAAATTAGATTGAAAATTGAAGTTTGAACTTAAAATTATTAAACAAATTAAAGGCTAAAGCTTAAACAATTGAACTTAAAGATTTAAAATTAAAGCTTAAATGTTTACCTGGTCCATCCTAATCTCTTTCCTTCTTTACTAGGGTTTTCCCAAAGGTTCCGGTGGCTCGATTGAAAGAGTTGATCTGTCTATGTATCTCCATCTTCTCACTCTCATCAGGGACCATGCACTCTAGGCACTCATACAATCCATATTTGACTTCACCTGTTACATCATTGCCTAACTGAACTTTGTAATGATACCTTAGGTTCAAGAAATTCCCAGCTGCATGTATAGGGCGATGGAGTTGATTTTTCCATCTGTTGTCAATAATATCCCAAATAGGGACATACTTGGCCACTCTGTTTTTGTAATCTTCCTTTATTTTCTCATTTTCCTGATCCATAGCCTCATAAATGTAACCCATGGCCAATATTTCCCCATCCACCAACCGCAACACCTTCATAAGGGGCTCAACAATTTTCACAACCTCTGCTGCGTTTTTCCAAAATACACTATCATTAACTTTCTTTTTGGTTTCTTTTGCATCTTGCCTATGATCCCACTTAGATTAAATCCATTCATCGCATGAAAACATCTTTTGCAATTTCTCCTCTCAGGAAAAGAGAGATCGCGGTGTCAAGAAGTGAGTTGCAAATCTCGTAATGGCAGGCCTAACAAGTTCCCTGTTCCCAATGTTTTTCCTCATCAGATTCAAGACCCATGAATGGTTATAGATATACTTTGTAATGCTCTTGGAATGCTCTATAAAATTCTTGACCCAATCTTGTTTTCCTATATCCTAAAGCATGAGGTCTATGCAGTGTGCAACACATGGGGTCCAAAATATGGTTTTGTGTTTGCTCTCTAACATCTTACCAGCAATGACATAGTTAGAGGCATTATCTGTGATGACTTGAACAACATTTGTCACCCCCACCTCCTTAATAACTTCATCTAACAACTGAAATAACAACTTTCCATCTTTCACCCTACCAGATGCATCAACTGATTTCAAAAACATGGTCCATTGAGGGCAAGAGACACAGAAATTGATTATTGTACGGTTCCTTGTATCACTCCATCCATCTGACATGATGGTACATCCTATAGAGGACCATGACTCCCTAAAACCCTGCAAGTATTCATTTATGGACATAACCTCCTTCTTTAAAAGTGATCCCCTCAAGTCATGCATACTAGGGCCTTTGAAGCCCTTACCAACAACAAAAATGGAATCCCAAATGGGTTGATAATAAAGTGAGCAGGAATCATTAAAGTAGATATATGAATCATACCACCATCTAGAAATGTACTCATAAGCATCTTCTTTGCATTGATTTTTCCAATGGCCATCTAAGGTGGACTAAATTTGGGTCGGTTGAACTTGAGATTGAGAGGCATTGGCACTTGCAAAGGAAGGGGAAGGTGTTGAAAAATAGTGTTGAAGGGTCTTCTTTTTTAGGCTGAATATCACCAATGTTTGGATGAGATGGAATAACATACTGGAAGAGGTCCTTACTAACAAAAGAAGGGTCAGAGGAAGAGCCTTCAAACTCATTTAACACAAACCTCCTCATAGTGGCATTGCCAAGCTCTCTCTTCCTCCCTATCTCAGCTTCTATCTATTTTTGCCTAGCCTTATCTTCTTTAAAATTTGTAAATTGGTTTAAAAAATCAAATCTTATCCCTCCAATTACTTCATTTGGTGCCTCACATGGGAGAAATTGGCCTCTTATTGCAACCAAGTGTTGCTTCACCCTATGAATTCCTCCCCCACGTATATGTTTGTTGCAATATTTGCAAAAGAGTTCACTATCAACAGTCTCAACATGGGCCCATGCATAGTCTTCTACTCTTGGAGCCATTGTTAAAATGCAAAAACAATTGTTTCTACAAGTGCAAAAAAGAAAAAAAATGAAATATTCATAATGCAATTTATATTCTAGGAAAAACTTTAAAATTGCAATTTAGCATTTCAAGTATTTTTTGAGAAAAAAAAAATAGATTTTATTTTGAAGGAAAAAATAGAGTCTATAGCATGCATGATGCTACAAGCTTGCATACTTTGGTCCACTGTCCATGCTAGCAATATGAAATTTGAATAAACAAATAGTTTAAGCCTTGAGGCAACAAACTCCAGTCTCCTCCACGATGGCAATAAACAAACAATCTGAGGAAAACTCCCATCTCCACGGTAGCTAGCGACTACACAGTGCAAACTCCAAACTTCAAAGTTGTCCAAGACTCAAAAGTTGCAAGCTATCTTTATCTCTTTCTCTAGCGGCTGCAGCAGAAGACAAGAAGAGAAAGTGACTCTATCTCTTTCACCGGCATTTGCAGCAGAAGACAAGAACTTGCAAACAGTCAACATTTTAATTGTTGAGTGAAATGGGAGGGAGGGTGCTTATGTTTTATAGCGTTAGAATTCGCTTTAGGGTTAGGTAGTTAGATACATTTTAATTTATTTTAATAAAAATTGAAAAATTAACTTGTTTTTTAAGTCACGTGGATTCCAACAGTGTTGGTCGTGTTTCATCAATAGGTCGATCGACTAGTTACGGGACCGGTCGGCTAAGGCCGATTCAACAATGAACCAACCGATTTAGGTTCTGGGCCGGTCGGGTTTAAAAGTCTCAAACACATCCCCTAAGCATGGATAATCACTATCAAACATGCCAAGGGTGGAAACAATAGGTGCGATGAGGGTAACAATATCCTCCATTCTCCTCCAAAAATCCTCCGAAGAAGAGCCAATAATAATTTCCTCAACTCGTAGACCATCCCCAACATGAGAACCCTTCCACCCCTTTCAATCTATTGAAACCACCATCTACCTCAAAGATTGTTGCACATAATGAATGCATATGTGAATCTAGTCTCGACACATTGGAGAAGTTTGAGGTTGGAATGTTTTCTATAAATTGCTATGGATGTTGCATGATTAATAATAAAAATATGTAGCATCTTTGCTTCAGTTATAGTTTTTCCAACCTATACAATTATTGATATCTTTAAGTAGGAGGTTGATGCAATTTACAAAACAAGGAGTCCAAAAAATTGTTGGATATTCATCCTCAATTAAACCCCTAGCAAGAACATTGTTTGAGGTACCAATAACAATCTGGACCACATTTTCTCTTCCAACCTCTTCTATTGCTTATTTGAAGAGATCTATCAAATATGGACCATATTTTGTTTTCCCTATAGTATCATGGAATTTTAAGAAAATAATCCCTTTCGGACTAGAAACCAAAATATTGATAAGAGGACGATGATTGACATTTGTCCAACCATCTGAAACAATGGAGACCCCAGAGTATTTCCAACCATCTTTAATGTCATGAAGTCTAGCTTCAATCCGAGACCTCTCTTCAGATAACACTATTGTCCTCATATTTTCATAGCTAGGAGGTTTGTAACCTTTAGGGGCTATGTTAACTAGATCTCTAACCATGCCAAGAGACCTACGAACATTAAAAGCTATGTCATTTGCAAAAAAAAAAATAGCCCAACAGATGCATCAAGATTCCCTCTCCCTTTTACATACCATAGGATGTTAATATGGGAAGTAGAATCATGAAGTTGAGAAGAAGTTGTGGACCACCTAGCATCGCTCTAGTGGATGAATTGTTCGTTTGAATTGAACCTTCAACGAACTGTTTCAACTTTTCTAGTTCATTAAATTGTTTTTGTATCAAATCTTTCTTTGTATTAGGTACACTAATTTGTTAATTTTTTCCCAAGTAAATTCCACCAAACTCTTGCTACACTATTTGACTTTTGCATCTTACAATAAGGGAAAAACCAAACCTTTGAACTAGTTGTGCTGCTTGTTCCTCCACTATATGATCGAGTGCATTTGATTGTTGCCCATAGCTTAGCTTCAAAATCCTTCTTTGCATCTTTGTATTCTTTATTTTCGGGGGCTTTCAACACTACTGTAGGAGGTTTCTGTTTGGAAATGGGTGCTCTACTTGGTGCAGCTAATGAACTTCCTTCCATTGCAATGGGAAAATACTAGAAGAAAGATGAAATAATACTCCGCTAAAAC
Source organism: Pseudotsuga menziesii (assembly GCA_001517045.1). Classification (NCBI taxonomy): domain Eukaryota; kingdom Viridiplantae; phylum Streptophyta; class Pinopsida; order Pinales; family Pinaceae; genus Pseudotsuga; species Pseudotsuga menziesii. Next base: position 22,031 of record LPNX010455480.1, on the reverse strand, counting down.
AAGCAGGGACATCTATTAGAAATGAACATAAAAGTTTGGAAACAAAAACAGAGAAAAAATTGAAAATGAGAGAAACATGTATATTCTTTAATTAAGAAAATACAATTTTTGCTCACACAAAGATGCAAAAATAAATAAAAAAATCCATTTTTATTCATTTAAATGAGCATCTCATACATGTACCTTATAACTACTGATACTTCTTAGACGTTTACATGTACCTTATAGAGCCTAGATAAGATAAAATGAGCAAGGAGATACTGATACTAATATAAGTAGGGAGATCATAGAGCCCAAATACATTAAAATGCAATCTATATTAACAGCTCAAGTAGGTTTTCTAAACAAGACCTTGGTTAATTTGTATGCCAAAATTTTTTATTACAACCAAAAACTCCTATCAAATCCTCTTCATAAGGCTTAAATATTTAAATATTTGATAATCTAAGTTTGTCTTCCACCCAAAACATAAAATTATAAACTTCCACTACTTTATGCAAACAAATCTAGAAACCGAGAACCCACTTCACAAACTACAATTAGTGATCAATTGCTTTAATAAAAAAATACAGCATTAATGAATCTGAATTATTAAGATAAAAGCAAAAATGATATTTTACACTTCATATAATGATAATTGCAAAAACTGATATATTACGAACTTAGGTAAATCACAAGCCTGCTTCGTGGAGGGAAGGATTCCATGCCTAGTCAATCCGCCCCACACTATCCTACAACCTACACGTAGATGTAGTTGCACATGTTAACAAAAATGTCATTTTCTACAACATATCGAGGAATTCAGATCTAAATTTATAAGTACTAATATAGCTCTCAACTTGAAGACGTGCTTACCAATAACTGCATTACAAAGCTAATCTCAAGACCAGAAATATATGTTTTTTGATCTGATGACTTCTTGTTTAAAAGCAATTAGCTTTCTTCAACATTCTGAAATCTTCTGCTACAAATTCTACATATATGATGTTGGTTCTGAATTCTCTTATTGCTCAACTAAGGTCCTAAAAGGTTACCCAATGTGGAATTTGGAATAGCATTAAGATCTCTGTACTATGCGGCTCTGCGGCTCTGAGATCCTATTTGTAAACCAAAACTATGCAACTTTTAAAACGTACAATGTAATGGATACTTCATTGGAAATAAAGGACAACCATAAAAACATTTTATCTCATACTCAATTCCAGTGATCTGCATGATAGTCCTCATACCCATACCCATCCACGCTCAGGCCTTCCTTCCAATGGCCAGTCGGATAACAGGAACGGAACTTGCAGAGAGTTGGCGTTGGCGTTGGCGTTGGGCTCGTCTTGTCCACTCTTTCAATGGCAACATTGGTAGAGTTCAAAAGAAAAAAGTGTTGCAAGAGATCATGGCGTCCTCGATTTCGATTCGGATTCGGCGGAGCCATTGCTAATAACTTTCCTCAGGGTTGTTGGTCTCCAATACTTGTTTCTTTTGGACTGGACTGGACTGGCAGACATGTTCACATTAGCTGCAGTACCCATGGAATTCTTCTACACTGAACTCAAGCTCCATAAGAAGGAATGAGATCATTAGCAACGACTCTGTCATGGGCCGCATCCATATCAATGGGCTAGGGCTATTATCTAAGCTCGGTACTAGTTTCCACCATCAACACCATAACTAGCAAGATTGGCAATGGCGTCGGGTGGCTTTCATGAAACAATTTGAACCGGAATTACGGCCTGGATCCTTTCTACTGGTTGCTCTGTGTTCTGAGCGCTCTAAATTTCATCCATTACCTAAAAATCAACCCAATTGATCTTATTTATAGTACTTCTCACATATTAGCTTGCTTCCATGGAACATAACACTAAATGTCTATGGTCTGTATAGATTGATTACTTTGATTGAAGTTTTTGGCATATAATATATATTAATGGTCATGGTTATACTAATTTCAAAATTGAGAGAGGTAGTTATAGAAACATGAAGAGAGTGAATTGATTTGAATCAAAATGTATTTATACACCATTATTACATTATTAAGTTGCATGAGGTAGAACTTAACGAGTTCATAACTTTGGCATGTTGTTCTGCAAGTTTCATTAAATAATAAATTTTAGGTACAGCTGCAACAGTAGAAGAGGTGCGCCTGAGTAATTGATAGCTCTAATAATTGAATGGCTAATCCAATACAGCGCATAAGTAGACATCCTAAGCTCAAATCTGTTCACCTCACCTCAATCAAAAGGTCCTTTGTCCCTTATTGGCATGCATCATGGAACCATAAACCAGTCTCTTCAAGATTGTGATTGTGATTGTGATTGTGGGATTGTTGAGTGAAAGGCAAAACTAGAACTGTATATACACAAACTTCAATGCAAACAGAAACAGAGTCTGGACTCTGGACTGACCGTGGGTGGAAGGAAGGAAACAGGCTTCCTTCCACAACACTCAACCTCAATAAATTCAGCATTTGCCTTATCTCTGACTTGCCATCCACCAAGCCACCCAAGATTCCTTATGGTTCCACACATTATTACGAATTGTACCCAGAAACGATTAACAATGCACCAAGTTCCGAGAGAAACGACAAATGGTTTCTACTGAAACTAATCGGTTTCGTTCTGGAAACTAACGGTTTCTTTATTCTAGAAATGGAAGAAACGGAAACAACCGTAGAAAACAACGGGGGGTTTCGTCATGTCCCCGTTTCTACTCCGTTTTCTTTAAAAAAAAAAGCTCAGGGCCCCGTCACATTTCTAGTAACACAGCACAGCTTTTTGCACCAACTCTATGATTTCAACTTAGTATGTGTTTGTGTTTGTTTGGAGTTTATAAATTCTATAGAAGATTGGTATTGATTGTTCAATTGGATGCATGGATCAGCTTTACGCAAGTGTCGAATAGCCAGCGTTGGATTTTTACAACCTAAGAAGAGATAGATGAGAATGCCTCAAGATTTAACAAAATATTTGATGTCCCACACATGTGGAAACTGTGGAACAGTGAGGAATTCAATTGTGACAGGCGTTGTTAACTTGAAAACTAGCTGAAGAGATGATTCTTGAAATATTGAATCGATGTGGAATTGCAAAATTCTATACACCATAAAAATCAAGTGCACTATAAACCAACCTTTTTTTTTTAATGAGTGGGGAATGGGAAGGGAACTAAGAGTACAATTCTAATTCTTTTCTTAATAAATTAAGAGATCTACATGGTAAGTGATGTGTCCATCCTTAAGTTGAAATTTGAAAGGATCTTTTTTTCTTTGTTGTTGTTAAAATTAAAAAAAGGTCTCCATATCCCAACACCTCTCTATAAGTTGAGAAAAGTAGCAAGCCTTTTCAAGTATCTTATGAAATGGGCATTGCAAAATTAATAAGTGTTGCTATAACAATCAAAATATCTTATTGAACGTTGGAGCTCTTATTTCAGAAGTCTCAAAAGCTGGTACACAGTTATAACTTCTGACTCGGAGGATATATTTCCGAGAAGAGGATCCAGATATTTCTTAAAACCAGCTTCATGTGGAAGTTCATATCGAAAGCAGGAATACAGGAATAAAGCAAAATGTTACACGTTAAAATGAAATTACTAGAAATTTGGACTGAATGTTTCTTTCATTAAAATTTCCTTTAATTTCTCTGACTTGCAAATGAACCCGAGTTGGCTTGAGCTTCAATATTGTTTCAATCTTCTTTCATATTTCATACAGTCTTATGCTTGCAGGGTTTAGCTCAATTTGTTGGCAATAGATAACACTTCAAGGCTTGCAAAGGAAAGTGAAGGACGTGGCTTCTGAGTTTGATATCTGCATAAAGGTATTATTCTGTTAACCTTTATCATATTTTGGGTATTTGTCAGTGGCAATTTTGCAGGAACGTCACACACCTCATTTGGTTATTTGCTAGTAGTCCCTTTATTAGTCCCAAGGCCAGATTCCAAAACATATTATTTTTCTCATATACTATTGGTTGATAGTTTTAGGCACGGGTCGACCACATAGATCTTGGAAATGGGGTTGTTTGTTAATGCACATATTAAAAGCCATTGAAAATTGAAGTGGTTAGTCTACTTGCACCGCCCTTGCCCTTTCATGTTCAACGCCCACTTTCCAGTGTCATCCATCACCGTTTGCATTATTAATGGCATAATTACTAGCATACTCCAAAACGGGGAAGTGAAACGTCCAGATGAAGTTGTATATGTCATAGAAATGAAGTTGTATATGTTGTAGAAAGAGAAAAAAATTGTGTTATAGAGCAATTTGTAACATAATAATCAAAACATAAACAGTTTTCCCATAAATATGTACATGAATTATGAATTATTAAAAGTATGTTGTATCATTTTTTGGAGCCAAGAAGAGATAGAGTATGTAGGCGTTTTTCTTAGGAGAATGCTGGTGCAATTCACATTCCTTGTAGTGATTCCTTGTAATGTTGTAATCCGACACATTGTTGTGAAGATCAAGCCTTGACCTTAAGTGTTGCCAATGTCGATGGTTGATCTTGTTAATGTCAACCCTTGGAATTTATGGATAATTAATGCCCAAGCCATCTTGAGGGGAACTTGTTTTATATAGACTAAATACAATCTATGGATATATATAGTTTTCACTTTAAAGTATCTAGTTATATAAAAGAAACATAGATACACATGGCCTCATATCAAAAATCATTCACAATATCTATAGAATTCTTATTCCACTTGTAACCATATATTTCTTATATTAATTGAGTCATTATTAATAACCTTTAAAGCCAGTAAACTCAACTATACATTATCATTGTTTAAACTCAACTATACATTATCATCTTTGGATGGCCAATAAAGAGTTACCCCATGTACATCACGAGAAACGTCATTAATGTAAAAGGAAACTAAATTGATTCTTAAAAAAATTTAAAAAATCCTTGAAACGACATTAATGTAAAAATAAACTAAATTGATGCTTAAACCAGCGTAGATCCAAATCCTAGGCTCTATCAAGCGCCGAGAGGGATCAAATCTCTTCGTAGGTATCCATTGATTTGATTCAAACCAAAAGACACATCTTTTTATTTAAGGTCCACATATAATATTTTATTATTAATATTTAATATTATTTATGGCCCACATATAATATTTTTTATTATTTTTTATTTTGTTATGAACTGACATTACAACATTTCCCCATACATGGTTTGAAAACTATATGGAAGGCCCTCCTACAACCATGGGTTGTTTAGGAGGCCTTGCACATGGTCTTAAAACCATTTGCAAGGCCCTCCTAAACCATGTACAATAAAAGGATGGGTTGTTTAGAAGACCTTGCACATGGTTTTAAAACCATGCACATGGTTTATGGTTTTAAAACCATGTGAAAGACCAACATTTTTTATTATTTTGTTAAGTAAAAACATTACAACATCTCCCTCATATTGTGTTTTTTTCCTCACCCATATTTTTTAATGGATAATTAAATTTTTACTTTTTTATTGTTTTGTTAGGTAGGAAGATTACAACATCTCCCCCATATTAGGATTTTCTTTGGCCGACCTTTATTTTAGCCTACAATTAATAAAAATAATTTTTATTAATAAAAATAACGTTACGTAATGTTACAACGTTACGTGACGTTACGTAATGTTACAACGTTACGTAATGTTACAAGATCTCCCCTATACTGGGCTGTAGAGCGCCTCTCGGCGCAACCAACGTAGATCCAAANTTAGGTAGGAAGATTACAACATCTCCCCCATATTAGGTTGTTTTTCTGGCCGACATTTATTTTGTTTTATAATTAAAAGATCTATTTTTTTATTAATAAAAATAATGTTACGTAACGTTACATAACGTTACTTAACGTTACAAGATCTCCCCCGTTACGTAACGTTACAAGATCTCCCCCATACTGGGCTGTAGAGAGCCTCTTGGCTCAAAAATCCTTGTAGACTAGTTCAACCCATGCCGGCCGCATACAGACCGTGGCTTCCTTTCCAATTGTCTCGACACGACTTCCTTGGAAACCCGTCGTCTGATAAGAGTTCTCCGCCATTCTGCAAATTAAATGGCCAGAGATCTTGGAAAAAACACTATTCGAAAACAAAAAATAATTGTTAAGCATACCTTGAACTAGCCGCTTAATACACTTCTGTAACCAGTCGCAAAGCCATAACATCATAAGACATCATATCTATTTTTGGGAGGCTCCATGCTGTCTATGAGCTTCTATGCTTTAGTGAATCTGCACAGAGGAATGGATCTGATCAGAACTTCATTCAGGCCATATGATTGAGTAATTATCTTCCAGCCTTCTGGGTCTTGGAATCCTTCTAGTGAATAAGCATTGACTTGTTTATTCTCTTCAGATTCCAAACTCCTACGTCTCCTCCTGTAAAAGGGTCTCCATCGAGAAGCTTTGCAATACTTTGGCAAAAATCTTGTAGTAACTTACCACCACTAAAGTGCTACCTAGAACTACAATAATGGCTATTAGGGCAGGACTGATGATGGTGGCGGGATAGTTGTGCTTCGTATTATCTACTTACCATAATCTAATAAATAAGACAGACACGATCGACATTAGAAATGTTGAATTTACTCACATCGTTCCAAATGTGGACGAGTCCTGGAGATTGGAAAATCCTACTATGAAGTGATTACAGAGTAACTAAAAGGTCTACCGGGTCGACCGTGTCTAGGTCATTTGGTTAGAACATAACGAATGACCTCTAGGAGTTTATGTGCCATTAGAGAAGGCAATGGAGGTTGGGGTGGCAAAACTTCAACTTCCCAAGAAGGGACATATTGTGGTACCATTTGGGACATATTGTGGTACCATTTGAGGAGGAATTTCGGGTGGAGGTGGAAGAAATTCAACGGACTGACTATAAGAAGGCCCTGCTCCATCACTTGGGCATGAGATATCCTAGGACTCCATTGCAAATCCTGTGTTCAAAACACACTATCAAACTACATGAAAATTATGTGATTCACATTCCCAGAAACACACAACTAAAAACCTTCGGACCAGAATCCAAATGATTTGTTTATTTCGGCTAGAAATAAATAAAACATTTTGTATATTAATTTGGTAAAAAATAGCAAAGCTAGAGAACACTCATGACCACAAGCCACCAAACTGTATCAAAAAAATTTAATCACATTTCAACATACCCTCAACTAATCAAACTGGACCAAAATTCTTCGATGGCATATAAAAACCCATATCAAACATAATTCCAAAAAATGCAATGTACAATAGAAAACGCCAATTTTCAACAAAAATCCCACAAATAATTTGAAATCCAGTCCTTGAACACCATAGTTCTTTAATGAATTTACATTTCAGCTACAAATGAATACAACAGCCTGAAAATTCTTCAGAAAGCCGCCTCAGCTACAAACGAATACAACAGCCTGAAAATTGTTAAGAAAGATGCCTCAAAGCTCATAGCAACTTAACATTGATGACTGGAAACCGGGAAGCGAGAGGGAAAATTCATGAACACACAGTAGAGTGAAGTGGACTTAGTTGAAATAGCAGATTAAATAGCAAGAGAGTTAAGATAGTTTACATCATTAAACGACGCGATATTTCTTATGAAATCCAACCCCCACTGTCCACGCTGTCGTTGACACGATCCTTTATAATACGGTGTTGGAGACTATATACGGCGCCATTTCGTTGGTTCACGTTCGTTCATGATATACGACACAGTTCTTCCACATAGCTGCACATTGATTCACGATATACGACGCAGTTCTGTCACACAGTTGGAAAACTACTTATTTGGTCGAACATTATCCGCAATACAATGTACCTTGACACGTTAGTTTCATCAATGAATTCGAAGATGACGATGGCTATAGAGATACAACCCTATAAAATACACCTTCGGCATAATTAAAATCATTTACATGCATATATATCAATCAAACCATGACATCTGAATTAGAAATATTTGCTCCTAAGTAATTCCACCGCTATTATCCATGTCGCTAGGAATCTACACGTGGAACCTTTGTTGATGCAATTTACTTGCATATTCGAAACCTTGATTTCGGTGATGACATGCTATTATGTTTGCTCTACCTTATGCACGAGATGCAGCCGATTCACTAGTTGCTTGCATACTCCAGGTAGATTTCCCTCCTTCATTTCTTAATATGAAATAGATGATAGGATATCTACCATAGGATATCTACCATATGATATCTACCATATGCAGGAGATGCAGGTTATCCACCTTATACAGGAGATACAAGCTATTCACCACTTAGTTGCACATACTCTGTGTATCTTTGGTTCTTTCATTGCTCAATCTACAATAGATGGTAGGCTATGTATCTTTGGCTCCTTCATTGCTCAAACTACAATAGATGACATGTTATCTACCTTATGCCGGAGATGCAGGAAATCCACCATTTACTTGCATACTTTAGGTATCTTTGGCCCCTTCATTGCTCAATCTGCAATAGATGATAGGCTATCAATAATTTGCAATTGGAATAGTTTCCAAAGAAATTGAAATTAGGGAGTTATTGTCTTTTCTCTTATGCAGGAGATGCAGATCCATACCTTATGTAAGAGATCCACACCTTATGTAACAGATCCACGACCCTTGGAGATGGCACCGATGGTAGATGAATTTATCTAGCATCAAATATATATCTTGGATGACAAATCAAACCTGGGATATGCAACCTCGAGGTGCATATAAAACTAAACCTGGGTTTAGATGGATCTTGGCTAGTTAATTCTCCAAGAGAAACAAAGCACGTACTACAATCTACAGCCTGAAAGGGGGTGTGGATGAACGGTGTAGGTCATCCATCCTCTCTTCCTGTATATGTGTGTGAGGTCATGTGCCTCACTACTGCCAGAGCATGTTTGGTAAGCATCGAATTTAACGCGTATGAAGGATAATTCTTAATTCGTGAGGACCAAGAAAAATTTAGAGGGAGTGGATGGCATAGTTTTGATACATAAGCATGAGCATACAATATTAAATATGTGCTTAACTGAGATTGGAAGTCTCGGTAACCAAAATTATATCTTTCATTTTGTTGAGAGCAGAAAATGCAGAGCGAGTAAAGCTGCAAGTTGGGCGTGAAAGCGTGAAGCTCAAGGATTCTATTGTTCTCTTGTTGCTATTCATTATTTCTTTGAGTGGCTTTTGGATTGGGTTATTGCTCATAAGGAATTTTCTTGATTTGATATTGTTAAATCATAAAGGGGGGAACATTCCTTTCCACTTTAAATAACTACAAGGGTTAATATAATAGCATGAGTGTTGTAGTGAGTGTTATGGCATGCCTAATTCTTTAACAATTAATAACTCCTTACCACCAACACCTTACCGACTAAATGTTAATAACGACTTCTGAAGAACGAACTCTTGCCCAGCTTATTGAATTATGAAACTGAGCTTTTCAAACACTTACCTCCCTACCTCGATAACACATCACCTGGAGCTTTGAATCATGCTTTCTCAGACGCTACCATGATCACACTTACATGCCTACCTAGAGCTTTGAATGGGAATGAAAACAATCCATAATGCACACGATACAGTTATTAAATTGAAACCACAGAACTACATATTACCGAGATAGGAACCTCATGCATTTACAATTATATGTTATTCTACCAATTACTGAATGACTTTAATTTCCCAGGACAAGCCTAGAGAACCTTTTCTTGCTTGCTTGCTTGCTGGAAGGATTTCTGGCTTGCTAGCTCATTGGGCTTGCTTTATGGATTGATTTCTTGCTTGGCTGGATAGATTTACGTTGTTTGTTCATCCTTCGATACAAGACAAGCCCTTTCCTAAGCATAAATGATTTTTTTTTTTGCAATAGAGACACAAAAAGCAAGTGATTTATTGTAGGCCCAATATTGTTTTGTCAATTATCTGTTTCATAATTGATGCACATGCTAAAAGCAAATTGCATAAATTGGGGTATCCAATACATCTGCATAAACTGCCAACAATAACTTCCTTTCTTCCAATAAAAAAATATTGGTAAAGATGAGGATGTAGATGCTTTCTTATTTTCGGGTGGCTTCCTTCAGCCTATTTATTAACCAACCAACAATATTGTGGATTCCTTCAACCTATTTACTATTACCTCCATCTTGAATCCATATTTGGTATTAAAAAAAACGTACAAAGTAGACTGCAGTTAAAAGGTTGATATCCCATCCTATTGCCCATTTGGAAGGCTCACTTACGAATGCAACATCAATCAATGTTTTATGTATTGTCCCTAGAAAGCATATTAAGGTGGCAACGAAAAGTTGAGCAGGATATTTCTTGAGAACCTTATCCTGTGCATTCAAAATTGTGAATTAGAATTGTAATTCTAGATGATCGATCATATATATAACCCAATTGACTGAAAACTCAGAAAACCTTCCCCCTCTTGAGATTGCTGCTATGATATGAGATCAAATTACAAATTAAGTACGGGAAAGGTATATCAATGGTTCACACAAAGCCTGAGAAGACACTAATTCCAGCCATATCTAGGAAGGCACATGTTCCAACAAAGTTGTTACAGCTGATTTTACCACACATGGTTGATCACACTTTTATGGCCTTCCCTGTCCATTCGCAGACTCTTTGGACCCCATGGACTATTTTTGTACCCTTAATGTTTCCAAGATCATCCCTAAAAACACCTATTATTTAATGTACGCAACTTTTAATCCGTTTCTCACGTATATACATAGATATTACCCTTAAACCCATGTACATTGGGATGTGTGCAAAAGGCCAAATATTTTTGGAGTTTTCCTTGATGTGGATCCGAGTCACTTGTCTCTTGGCCTTCCATATGCCTTGAGATCGCTTGGATTTGACCTTCCATTACTCCATTGAAGCACTATATAAGGAACCCTTTGGATACATTGAAGAAGAGGAATTGAAGAGCAAGAAAACTATAGTCCATTGTTGCCGTAGCTTGCTTATACTTGAGTCTGCATCCCTTTGTCCCTTGGACCACTTTGTGTTCTTCCCAAGCTAGCCTTTTTTTGTGAGCTTGCTATCAAGAGATGGAGGATTGAGGTGGTGGAGGCCCAGGTGGAGGACTCAGTTTCTTCAGTTCGCAGATGTGTCGACAGAGGTTGTCACTTGTGTAATCTTTGATTTACTTAATAGAAATATATTTTCCTGTCCAATGATGTGCATTTAAATGAATATTGAATCCATGGATGTGTTTAATTTCTTATGTATAATTGATTATATATGCTAGAGTAGGCCTAACACTATATTATATAGCATTCTTTCCTTGTTTTACTATTGTTGAGAGTAAATTTCCAAAGCAAGAGGGATTGGAAAAAGTTCAACGAGGATCTACTACAACCGTCCGGAATAAGGTATGTTTCGAGATCCTTTAGTGTTAGATGTTGTATTTCTCTTGCATATTGGGAAGGGATTGATTTTTGCAGTTTCTCTGTCTGTTGTGGTACACCCCAAGCCATAGGAAGTTTTCTCCATAACAGAATTGGTGACCATACTGGGTTCCTAGTTGTTTTTCTTTAGGGGTTTTCGGCATTCAATGTGTTTGTATTGCTCTGATTTCTCTGTTTCTTTGTCAGGTCTGGGGGCATGCTTACCCAATAGTGTCCTATAAGAGTAAATTTTGTCTCAGCTTGTCCTTTTACCTTATTTTTCTATCCTTTTCTTCCTGTACGTGATTTTTGCTTTCACGGGCGCGTATACACGCAGGTTTTCCTGGAATAGTCGCGTATGTATGCAGGTTTACTGAGAACAGTCATGTATGCCCTGATTTTTTGCTTTTTTGGGAAGATTAAGTGTTGCTGGGTGAGTTTGGATGATTGTTGAGTCTTCTTTGATGCTTCTGGAGTCTGTATCTCCCCTCTGTTTCTGACCAAAGACTCATTTTGAATTGATTTTCGAAAATGTTCTTGTCATTTCGTTTTCTATTTTTTGTTTTGAGATTAGTGCATTAGGTCTCTTTTTCCTTAGCACTTTGCTTGGCTTCCGTCTGTGAATGGTTGTAGAGTCTGAGGGTGTTAGAGTCACATTTTTGCTTTTTATCTCATTTAATTCAAAAATACAAAAACATTTTGCTTTTTGTGTAGTTATGCATTCTTTGCATTTTGCATTAGCATGGTACTTGCATTAGGTTTGCTTGGTGAATATTAGTCAGATTTTCATATAGGAATGATTGCATATACATTTGAAGGAAAAATTTTGCACTTCACGTAGTACCATACCATGTTTTTCATTCACCATAGTGCATTTGCATTGATTGTTAGGCGTGCATTTTACTTCTTGTTGTGTCATAACATCATTAGTTGCACGACCATTTATCCTTTGAGTAATAAAGCCAATTAAAATCAACGCATAATAAAATGAATTAAACTCTTTTCTTTTCTAGGGTGCACCAACAAGACTAGGTTTTAGGGTCTTGGAATAGTTCATTGTGAGTCAATTCTCCAAGACCACTAAACAAAACAATTAGGTGTTTGTCTAGGTGAGAGTGTGAAATCCTTTATATAATTAGTGTTTCTCAGGATCCTCCTCTTACAAGGGATTTAAATAGGAGGCAATGTGAGTAATTATTATTGAGATGACCCCTAATTGTGATTGATTAGCACCGAAGATATTTCCAGTATTGTATTCGAATCTGGGGGCCTTTGAGGTATTGGCTAGTGCACCCCTGGGATACTAGTTGTGTTTTCAGGCTTCGGGCTTTGTTACCCTACCCATACGGTCAATCCCGTATGCGACTGTCCGCCTAAGCATTGATTATATCGAGGTGACCTTATTTTCCTTACCTAGGTTATCGAGGGGGTATTTTCATAGGTTATTCTGCAAGTGTCCTGGCCAGGTAGGGGTCGGACAGCACAGTTGCTATATGTGTTGAAGCTGAGGGCCACTATAATTGGTTACGAACCTCCGCTTGTTGTGTATGGGAGTCTTAATCCTCTCCTAGGTGAGACATACCTACTTCATTCGGGAGCTCACATATCCTACCCTTGGTTTTCTTGTGATTTGGCTTTACATTGTTAGGTGTATGCTCTGTGCACGCTAATTTGCCTAGGGTTTGCGTAATTAGATCGAGTATTTTTATTTTTTGAGTCATTGTGTATTCAAGTGTGGCACCTTGCCGTTCTCGTCATTCAGTAGGACTTCCAACTTCCACGTCTCCTCCTCCTTTGGGAGAGAGAACCAGACAGTCCGGGCGGACTACTTCTCACTTTTATTCACACACCATGGGAGATCATGAGGATGAAATTCCAGAGATGTCTTCTCCACCTCACAAGGTTGGGGAGGAAGATCCTACTAGCACATATGATCTGGTACATGAATAGCCTTCATGATTTGGTTATGATCCCTCATTCACAGGTCGCCGGTATTGGTTTCCGGGCGACGAGACTCACTATGAACCCACAAGCACTAGTAATGTTAGATATGACATACCTGATATTCCTGATTTCGATTTGGCATATCATGTCGAGTTAGAAGTTGACCCTGGCACTACGCCTAGGGGGACTCCCACTCTTTTCCATGCGAAAAGGTTTGGGGAACTATTCACATTGCACCTTCCATCCCGGTGGTGGAGGATTTTTCACATGCTCCTACTAGGCCTAGTGTTAGTAATCTTATTCAGATACCAGGACCGAGATGGGTGAACATTGGGAACACCACTTACATTCCTTCACATGTCCCTTCATCCTCGAACCCTATTCCTTCAAATGCGTTTTTAATGGCTCATCCTCCCCCTAATTCACGTGGGCCTTTAGGACAGAATGTTGCTACTATCCATGTTCGTTCCGCGACTGCTAACACTATTGTATATCAGAGCCGAGTACCTCCTGTTGTGTCAATAGGTCATGTACCTGTTTCTAGATCGTTTCATGTTCCACCTCGTGGAGCTTCCCATATACCAAACTATGGACCTTCTCATGGTACATCCCATGGAACACCTTATGGAGCTTCTCATGGACATTCTTATGGACCGCAGTATGGACAAAAATACCAACCCTTTGGGTACGGGTATCAACAACCTACTTACTCTTCTAATTATGGATTTGTAGCGCCTCATAATCAGGGTACCCCACATCACAATGCTTCCATGCAACCCTACATGGGTCAACTGGGAGGATGTTATTATGGCTAAGGCCATGGTATTTATAGCAATAAACCTTGCATGAATCAAAACTATCAGGGAGCATGGAATCAATCAGCTTAACCTAGTCTAGTAGGCTCCCTTTCCTTGCGACATTGAACTTACCTGCCTTGTTGAGATTGATGAACGATCTTGTGTCTCATGACCCGGCATGGCCGGCAGTCCCTACCAAGCTTCCTTCGGACATTCCCAATTTCAAAGGTAAGGCTGGTGAAGATCCTGGTAAGCATGTCACCACTTTCCACTTTTGGTGGTCTTCCAATTCCTTACATGATGTTTCCATTCGTTTGAGGCTATTTCAACGCACCCTAACGGGTCCTGTGGTGAAATGGTATATAGAGTTACCGGGGGGGGCTTATACTACATTTGATGATCTTGCACTAAATTTCCTTAATCATTTCCAGCTACCCGTACGTTATGACGTCGGTACCAAACTCTTGTCGACCTTCCGGCAAGATAAAGCCACACACATTTCGGATCATATTCAAGAGTGGCATAGACAGAAACGGTTAATCAAAGCTTTTATACCACTAGAGTTTCTTCATGAGTGGTTCCTCAAATCATTGTTACCTTACATCGTGAAGGATGTTTCTACATCCAAAGTTCAAAACGAGGAACAAGCTATTTTTAGGTATCAAGAGTTGGATTTGATCTATGCTCAATCCGAACTTTTGTATGTGATTATACCTAATGCTCCTAGGTCCAATTTCGACCCCAAGGTCAAGCCTGGGCCACATGTTGATGGTATTGTGGGATCTAGAAGTACCAAACCTGCAGACTCAGTTGTGAAACAAGTGAGCCAATTGACAATTAACCAGTCTACGTCGGGACACGCTACGGCTTCGTCTCAACCTACCAAATCGGTGAATGTACTTTTTCGTGCAATTGTCGAACCCAAAAGGAAACCAGGAGCCTAGAAGGAATAAGAAAAAATGAAAAAATAATCATAAGGGTGGGAACAAGAACAAAAATGCTAATAATAACGACAAGAACAATAATGCTGGGGGGGACAAGAAGTCTGAAAGAAAGGTGAAGTTTCCATGCAAGTTGTGTAAGGATGACTATCTCACTCACTTGTGCCCTCGTATGGAATATGCCTCGAGGTTCATAGCATAGGGCCCAGCTGTGTTAACTAATCCTTTACCCAAAAATCAAAATATGAACTCGAGGACCGTTGATCCTGGTTGTGCATCGGATGGAAATCAAAATCCACCAGAGGCCAATAGTGGTCACGGTTGCATCAACATGGTGTGTGCTGATAAAGTTGTGATTCGTGCGAAAGATTATGGTTCGTCACAACCAGACCTTGGGAAA
>LPNX010455462.1:46418-60732 GCA_001517045.1 Pseudotsuga menziesii | reverse complement strand
TAGTGAAGGTTGTTTTTGAAAGCATACCTTTATTGACTCTCCATTGTGCATATCCGTAAAGGTACCCTTATCAAAATTTGGAAAATTGTCTTTAGTTTCTTATGGACAAGATGAAGAAAAAAGGAAGGAATTCCTTTAATAAAATGGACAACTATAGCAATACCAAAGGCTTATGGTGGATGGGGTCTTAAAAATATCCATCTCTTCCCTTAGAAACTGGGTCCAAAGAAATTATGAAGAATGATTATGAATGATGGCCTATGGAAAATCTAATGAAAAGAAAATACTTGCAAGAAATCATCTCAGTGGAATATTGGATTTGTTCTCATCCTTCCTCAGTTAAAGATGCTTCCAACGTATGTAAATGTTTAGTTAAATCCTTCCCTATACTTAGGTAATGGATCACATTGAAGGTTGAAAATAGAAAGTGAGTCCAAGTAGGTGATGACACGTGGGTAGTATTTTCTAGAAACTACAAGATTTCGAAGGGTTTAAAAAGAGAACTTCAACACCAAGGGGTTTCTAAACTCAATGATATAGCTCTATTGTGGGATGGGAGAAATTTGACACAACTGTGGAAGACTACGACATATTTCAACCTTCCAAAATAATGGGAATATGAATGGAATAGTTACCTTCAACTATTGGTTCACATATCATACATATAACTGAAATGGAAGATGATCTAGTTTTGAATAAGAATAAGGCTACAAGACATCACTTTGTAAAGCATGGTTAAGTAGTAGTTGTTCCAATGCCATTGGAATAAGACTATAAATGGCCATGAATTTTGATATGGAAAGTTGAGTGCCCACTTAAGATAAAAAAAATTCTCTTGGTTGGCTCTCTGCTATAAAATATTGACATGGGACAATGGTCACAAATGAAAGTGGCATGGTCATAGCTATTGTATTCTATGCAATTCAGCAGTAGAAACTGTGACTCATATTTTTTTGCTGTTCATTTTTTAAATGGGTGTGGTAGGAGGTATATGAAAATTTAAAATGTCTAGTACAGTGGTCATGAAAAATTCCTTAATACATTGTTTTGAGAATTTGTTCACAAACCCATCAGTAACTTATTTTAAATCCCTACCATCTTTAGTGATTTTATGATGGTGGGTGTTGCACCTAGGAAAAGCTAGGTAGAATTCAGTTAGAACTCTACCAGGGAGTGGGAACAATCTGGTCATAGGAAGGAAAAGGAACTGCGATAGAAGTATAGAAGGAAGAACAGATGTAGGAGAAGGAACAACAAAAGCATATAAGGAAGAAAGAGCCAAGGCAAGAAATAATCATAGAGGAAGTTGCAACAGAAGAAGAGTTTGCGAAGGAAGAGAATTCATGAAGGAAGAGTTAGAGATAGAATAGAACCCACAATATATAGAAGGAAAAGACGTGACGATATCATCTATGATGGAAGAAACCATGTCAGAAGGCGTGTAATTACTACAAACGATATTTTAAGGAATATCATTGGTAAGAGGTCGATTAGAGTCAACATGATTCATACGTGTGTTAAGGAATAAAAGCATCTTTCTAATTCAGGTCGTTAGTTCCTATTGACAAGTGTCACTAGAATAAGAATGAAAACCTGTTGGATAACTGAATGAATTGAACTAATAGTGACATGTAAGATTCTATAAGAAGGAAGAACCTAGGTTGTGTGTGGGTTACTTTTCGGTTTCTTCCCTACTTACCATTGTTCCTTAGCTATTCATTTTAGTAGAGAGTCAGTTAGTTGTGGTGTGTCTGTAAGAAGAGTTGAATAATCTGCAACTAAGTAAGTATAAGTGTAGAGAAGATCAAGTTGATCCAGGCTATGTGTGAATCGACAGTAGAGTCGAAGAATCAAGATTCATAGATTTGTAGAGGAGGTTCAGTCGATCAAGTCTATATGCGAATCGAGAGTAGAGTCAAGTAGAGAAGGGACAATGTCAAAAGAATAGAGAGCATGCGATGAGATATAATTCTTTATAGATAAGAGAAGAATATCTAGAAAAGATTCTATGGCTCAGTGCAAAGAAAAAAGGTGCCATATATTTCTCATGCCAAATGCAGATCAGCTTTGTGGTTTTTCTCGAATGGGTTTCCACATTAGATACTATGTAAATGTGTAGATGATGAATGTCTGTGTTGAATGAGTGGAACCCTCAGTTGATTTAGTGACTAAGGAGTACTAGGAACACTATGTCAAGGGATGTCAATTTTTGGGTAGACAGTATTTTGTAGGGATACATGACTGATTTTGTTTTCAACACAATAACCTCATAAAGTGAGGCAGAAATAATTTTTTTGCAAGGACCCTGAGGAAGATACTTGACATCTTTAAAAAATTGGATAAAGATGCTTGTATGCGAAAAGGGAATATTGAGAATGGAGTCTTAGTGGAACGCTTAGTTGATTCAGTGACTAAAGAGTACTAGAAGCCCTATGTCGAGAGCTATTGATTTTTGGGTAGATAGTGTTTTGTAGGAAATTGTTGTATTCGAAAAGGGAATCCTAAGAATGGAGTTTTACATTTAGAAGTATTGTGTGTGTGACAAATGGAGAAAAGTAAGTTTAGATGTTCCCTAGTTGTAGAGAAACTGAATTAGAGTCTAGATATTTTAGAATTGGAAGAATATTTCGGTTGGGAAAGAGAAGAAAATTGTGACCATAAGACGAAGTTGTAGTACAACCAGGGGAGAAGACTACGAGTTGACATCGCATTTTGATGAAGGTTCTTGCGATGAAGGAGAGGAATATCAGCCGATACTCAAAAGAGAAGAAGAATCTCAAGCTCCAGACCTAGAGTACGAGTACAAGACACCTACAACCCCGCACACATCGTAGGAGGTAAGATATAGAAACTCGTCTCCTACTCGATTTGTAAATATAAGTAATACCAACACTTAGAATGGCGGGAAAGGGAGTATGGATAGTCAACCTTTTGGTCCAAACATACAAGGACTCAACATAATGGATGGAAACAATATTAAGTTGCTGAAATTTAATGGAAATGGGTTATAATACCCAACGCAACAATGGTTTCTATGTGAAACCGTATGGATGCTATGACAGGTCCAAGATGAAGACAAATAAAGAGAATATGATAAAAAAATTGAGGGGTCATGTGCTATACTAGTATATGAAGTTTTGTATAGTCCCGGTAGGAGTTTCATAAAGAACAGTCGACCCGATTTGAGTGGGGTTAATAGACAAGTTCAGAAAGATAAAATATGAATTGCAGTGCATCTTAGAAATTAAAGAAATCAAGTAGTTACCTACATTGTCAGTATGGGACTTTAACGAAAGATTTAAGACATTGATGGCTAAAGTAATATTTTAGATATTAGACATACATAATAAGGAATTCTTCATTATTGCATTTTTACCACACATCCAAATCCCATTGATGCAACAAAAAATTGTGTCGTAAATGGAAGATCTAGAGATAACAATGAAACTAGAATCCTTACCAATTCAATAAACTGGTGTAGGTATGATGCAGATTCAGTCACAACTAGATAACCTTATGCTACAACTCCAGGACATTAAGAAAGGTAAAGATATCCAAGAATACCTCTAGTGTACCCGATGTAGAGCTAAGGGGCACCATAAAGATAATTGCCCGATGCTCATGGATTATGTCGCAACATGAGTGTAGAACCCGATAAACACCCAAGGGATGCCTTGGTGTAGAATATGCCAGACCCAATGCCATTGATCATAATATTTCTTTTAATTGTAGAATATTTTAAGTACACCAACTAATATGTACTGTAAATGTTGTAAATATATAGGCCATGATGAGAAAGATTGCAGAGCATTCCAGCTACTACAGGAGAAAACAATGGACACATAACTGATGAAGAATGAAGAGAAAGTGAAAGTTGAGTGAGCGCAAGCTCAATACCAACCTACTCAATATCCAACATCACAATATCAATAACTGCATTATCCTCAACAAAAATACCAACAAAACCAGTATCTATTGCAGCAACACTACCCTCAACCTAGGGGGTTGGAAACTTTTGGGGTTGAGAACAACAAGGAGGAGGAGGAGAATTTGATTGTGGAAGAGGTCAAATCATATGCTGTAATTCTTAACACCCAAAAATGTTCACCTAGATCTGTATGGTCCAAACCCTAATGATACATCATAATCCCACCAACATTTCCTTCATTTTGACAGTCACATCTAAAATTCCACCAAAAGTGGTCTAAAACATTATTATTCCTTCCCCCATAAATCATGGGAAGTTGAGCATTTATTGTGGCTTATGCCCACTCTATCCAAAAGGACCAAAAAACCCTTAAATGAGAATGGGTCAAAAACTATGGACAAATACCATACACAATAAAATACCATGGTTCATTACCATGGGTAAAAAAACCTTGGATCACCCTATAAATACATTGTGAAGTTCTCCACAATTTTTTTTTCATTGCATTCCTGACACATTGCGTGACAGAACCTTTTCACCTTTCACCATTGCTCCCATATTTTTTTCCATATCATTCCCATGGTGTAGGTTGATATTGCTCCATACCCTCTTGGATCCATTCCCCTTTTTTGAAAATGATTAATGAAGATGAGTGGAGAACTAGACCGTGGAGTGTTGAAATATTGTAACTTCGAAGAATATACTATATGTATATTTTTGTGGTCCCCGATGGTCCTACCGGGATAACCACTTGTATTACATTGTACCCCGATGCTTCTAATCGGAAGAACTAATAAGAGCCATGAGGTAGTCCCCTCTAACTGTAAAGGTGGGTCATTAACACCCCAGTGTGGTTACTTGAGCCTACATGTGTAACTCGAGCCTACATGTTGGATGAGTTAACTTAAGTGAATGGATGAATATAAATAGAGGTGTAGTGCTCCTCATTTGGAGCACACACTCTCACTTGTGTAGCGCATTAGTGGAGAAGAGAAGAGTAGCTGGAGAAGGAGGAGGACCAGGATTTGATCTCCTTGTTGGTTTTATCTTTTACCTTTTTGGGGCATCTATATTGAGGAAGCTTTTGCTGGGTTTTTCCCTTTAGGGTTTTCCCAGGATAAATCTGTGTTGTTCTTGTGATACTGTTTCTTTCAGTGATCATGTTTATATGCTTTAGTTATGAAAATGAAATGAAATAATGATGTTCTAGCTTAGCATATGAAAATTTAACATGGTATCAGAGCTAAACTGAACAACACAGCTTTCACAAGGTGAAATAGCTCTCTCTCTCTCCCCAGAAGAAATTAGGGTTTTCGGGAAAAGTTTTGAGTCTCGAAAAACTGCTTGCATAGAAAGTTGCACCCTCCTAGAGCGCATCTTTTGAGCCTGGAATCAAGTTTTTTGGTTGTGTGAATCTCTGGAAAAGTCAAACCCTAGTTTGATAGCTGCACTAGAAAACTGCAGAAGCTGAATCTTACAAGTATGATTTGGAAGGTGAAAAATTGAGATATCCAAAATCCAATCACATTAGTCAACTCACCTCACTCAAGTGCATCTCCTGGTAAGGTCAGTTTCTCATTTTGCAAAATTTCATTTTTTGTTGATTTTCTAACAAGATGACCCCAAGCACTAAGATTAAGGACAAGCTAGAAGGGATAGAAAATTTTTGAGCATGGAAATATAGGATTGGTCTCATTCTCCAAGAGAACGATCTTGATAAGTATGTCAAAGAAGAAGTTACAGAACTTGAAGAAGTTGAAGCCAAGGAGAAACATAGAAAGGATATGATTAGGGCACAAAGGATTATTGCTGACTCCATCAAGGATCACTTGATCCCTCAAGTGTCATACAAGAAGACTCCAAAAGAAATGTTTGATTCCCTATCTAGAATGTATGAAGGAAGAAACATTAACAGAAAGATGAATCTATGAGCTCAACTGAAGAGCATCAAGATGAGTCATGGAGAATCCATCCAAGACTACTTCACGAAGGTTTATTAGATCAAAGAGAAACTAGAAGCTATTGGAGATAGGATTGATGAAGATGAAATGGTTATCACTGTTCTCAATGGTCTCACTAGACCATGGGAATCATTCATTGAAATGATGTGTGCCAGGAAGGAAAGCATGCATTTTGATGTGATATGGGAAGACTGCATTCAAGAGGAGACTAGAGTGGAAAATAGAGAAGCCTTACTAAAAGAGGATGATCAAGCCCTAGCCACTCATACCAGAAAAAGAAGAAGGAATCAACCCATATTCAATAAGGGAAATCACAAAGAGCATCAACCTCCCAGAAGATTCCAAAGATCGAAAGAAAGTATATCAAGTAAGGACTACTTTGGTTTTCAATGTTTCCATTGTGACAAGATAGGACACATTGCCAGAAATTGTCCTATAAAGAAGCAAGAATATAAGTAGAGGATCAACAACAACAAAAGATACCATGCTCATCTAGCTAAAGATGAAGATGATGAAGAAGAAGATGAAGGACCTTCAATAAATAAAGCAAGAGAAGAAGATGTGGAAGAGTATGTACTATTTTCTGCTCTCTCTCGGTCTGTGACTCCTGGGGAAGACACTTGGCTTATTGATAGTGGTTCTTCAAAGAACATGATGGGACAAAAGAAAACTCTATCCAAACTTGAAGAAAATATCTCTCCTCAGAAAGTATCCCTAGGAGATGACGATCAATATCTGATCAAAGGAGTTGGTGAAGCAAGCTACAAACTTGAATCAGGTAATCCCTTAAAAATGAAAGATGTATTATATGTACCTGGTCTAAAGAGGAATTTACTTTCTATCTCAGCTTTAGATAAGAAAGGATTCCGAGTTGTTTTCATAGATGTTCAAGTACTCATGTGGCCCAAAGGAAAGAAAATTGAAGATGCAATCAGCATTGGTGAAGAAGAAGGAGGCTTGTATAAACTCAAGGGGCACTCAGAAACAACCTTTGTGCATGAGTCCACTGACCCTAGTGAATTATGGAATAGAAGTATTTCCCACATCAATTACAAGGCTCTACCTCATGTGAACAAAATAGTGATGGGATTACCAGACATGAAGATCAAGCATGAAGGCATTTGCAAAGGATGTGCAAAGGAAAAGAACATCAAGAATCCATTCTCGAAGAGTGAAACAAAACCAAAAGGTACGTTGGAATTGATTCATTCAGATGTATGTAGTCCAATGTCTTCCACATCCTTAAGTGGCTTTGAATATTATATCACATTTATTGATGAATTTTCAAGAAAGACTTGGATATACTTCTTGAAAGCAAAGAGTGAAATGTTTGAGAAATTCAAGGAGTTCAAAGCCTTGATAGAGAATCTTTTAGACAAGAAAATAAAGATACTTCGATCAGACAATGGAGGAGAGTACACCTCAAAAGAGTTTGATGCCTTTTGCAAAGATGCCAGAATAAAGAGGGAACTAACTAATCCCTACAATCCCCAATAGAATGGGGTGGTGGAAAGAAAGAATAGAACCTTCATGGAGGCAGTGAAGACAATGATATATGATCAAGATCTTCCAATGCACCTATGGGCAGAAGCGGTGAGAACTGCTGTGTATGTACAAAATAGAATATCTCACATTGCTCTTGGGTTCAAAACTCCATAAGAGATATTCACAGGAAAGAAGCCTGAGGTAAGTCACCTCAAGATATTTGGCTGTCCAGTATATATTCATATACCAAAAGAGAAAAGAACCAAGTTAGACCCTTCCGGAAAGAAGGGGATATTTGTTGGATATTGTGAAGTATCCAAAGCATTTAGAATCTACATTCTTGGATTCCATCACATGGAAATTAGTCGAGATGTGACATTTGATGAGGAGGTAGCCCTCAATATATCTAGGAAGTGCCAACATGAAGAAGTGTATGAAGAAGAGACACCACCCAGAAATAAAGAAACTACATGTCTCCCTGAAGATGAATCTCCTGAAGAAAATGACATGGAAGAACCATAAGAACCTCCCATGATGGAGATATCAAGAAAGAGAAAGCCTGCTTGGACAAGATAAATTATATGAGAGGCAAAAAGAGATGGAGCTCCTGAAGGCTCTACAAGGGAAAGAAAGAAACCTAATACTTTTTCCAACTATGTAGCCTTGATGTGTGATCTTGTAGAATAAGAACCTACAAACTATGAAGAAGCGGTACAGAAGAAAGAATGGGTAGAAGCAATGACTACAGAATACCAATCAATAATGAAGAATGATGTATGGGATATAGTTCCCAAACCAGAAGGAAAGAGTATAGTATCCTCCAAATGGATATTCAAAATAAAGCATGTAGCTGACGGAAGTATCGAGAAGTATAAAGCGAGATTTGTGGCCAGAGGTTTCTCTCAGAAAGAGGGAATTGATTATGAAGACACATTTTCTCCAGTAGCATGATATAATTCGATTAGAACTATCATGGCACTTGCATCCATGATGAAATGGGACTTACACTAGATTGATGTGAAAACAGCTTTTCTGAATGGTGTGATCGAAGAAGAAGTTTACATAGAACAGCCTCAAGGATTTGAAGTTAAAGACAAACATACTCATGTATGCAAGTTGAAGAAGGCCTTGTATGGTCTTAAACAAGCTCCTTGAGCTTGGTATGAGAGGATAGATAGTTTCCTGTCAAGCATGGGATTTACCAACAGTAAAGCTGATCCTAAACTTTACCTCAAGGTTGTAGAAGATGAACCTATCATCCTACTACTATATGTGGATGACCTATTCTTGACAAGGAATGAGAAACAAATTATGGAAATCAAAAAGAGACTAGCAGAAGAATTTGAGATGAAAGAACTTGGGTTAATGCATTATTTCCTAGGTCTAGAAGTATGGAAAAGTTCAAAAGGAATCTTTCTCAACTAGGGAAAGTATGGAGTAGAGATATTGAAAAGATTCAATATGTTGGAATGAAAATCCTTGTCCACACCCATGGATTCCAACCTGAAGTTGTTAACTGATGAATCATCAGACTTAGTGGATGTGCCTCATTGCAGACAGATCATTGGGTCATTGATGTATTTAACAAATACTAGACTAGACATTTGTTATGTTGTGAACACCTTAAGTCAATATCTAGTTCAACCTAGACGGGTTCACTTGGTAGCTAAAAAACATGTGATGAGATATTTGAAAGGAACTATAGACTTTGGTCTATATTATGATAATAGCCATGAGTATATATTGTATGGCTATACAGATGCAGATTGGGCCAAAAGTATCTTAGACAGAAAAAACACATCAGGTGGATGTTATAGTCTGGGATCTGCTATGATTTCATGGTTTAGCAGAAAGCAATCCAGTGTTGCACTAAGCATAGCCGAAGCATAATATATAGAAGCTTGCTTTTCTATTTGTGAATCCATATGGCTTCAGAAGCTAATGTCAGGATTATTCAACCTAGAGTTGGACACTACCGTGATTCTATGTGATAATCAAAGTTGTATAAAGATGGCAGAGAACCCTGTGTTCCATGACATATCAAAGCACATAGAAATCAGGGATTTCTACATTTGAGATATGATGCAGAATGGAGCCATAAAGCTCCAGTATGTGAGTACTGATGAACAAGTTGCTGATGTGTTGAGAAAGCCTCTATCCCAAGTGAAGTTCAAACACTTTTGAGACAAGCTTTGTGTGGTTCGAAAAGACCTTCCCCGAAAGGGGGAGTAGTGATGTAGCAGTGGGATTGTATCATCCTTGGGAACTTTCCCTAAAGTGATACAGTGAGCTCGGTCTTTGAGAATGAAGAGGGATTGTATCATCCCAAGACATCTATCCATAAGTGATCCGATGACCTCAGACCTCGAGAATGAAGAGGGATTGTATCATCCTAGGACATTTGTCCATAATATATCCGGTGACCTCGGTCCTCGAGAATGTGGTAGGATTGCATCATCCTTGGACATCGTCCTAAAGTGATAGGGACTGATTCTCCCGTAATCAATCCGGTGGCTTCAATCCTTGAGAATGTGGTAGGATTGCATCATCCTTGGACATAGTACTAAAGTGTTAGGGATTGACTCTCCCATAGTCAATCCGGTGGTTTCAGTCCTTGAGAATGTGGTAGGATTGCATCATCCTTGGACATAGTCCTAAAGTGATAGGGACTGATTCTCTCCTAATCAATCTAGTGGCTTCGGTCATCGAGAATGTGGTAGGATTGCATCATCCTTAGACATAGTCCTAAAGTGATAGGGACTGATTCTCCTGTAATCAATCCGGTGGCTTCGGTCCTCGAGAATGTGGTAGGATTGCATCATACTTGGACTTAGTCCTAAAGTGATAGGGACTGATTCTCCCATAATCAATCCAGTAACTTTGGTTGTCGAGAATGTGGTGGGATTGCATCATCCCTAGACTTAAAGGCCAAAAGTGATCCAAAGACATTTTCTCTTTGAGTTGTGGATTGCAAGTTGTAGCTGATGATGATGATGCCGTACTGATTGAAAGATTAGAGTATGATGATGATGACGTACTGATCGAAATATTAGAGTATGATGATGGCGTACTGATCAAAATATCAGAGTATGATGATGATGACGTACTGATCGAAATATTAGAGTATGATGATGGCGTACTGATCAAAATATCAGAGTATGATGATGATGACGAACTAATCAAAATATCATAGTATGATGATGACGACGTACTGATCGAAAGATCAGAGTATGATGATGACATACTGATCGAAATATCAAAGTATGATGATGATGTTTATGATCGAACGATTAGAGTATGATGATGATGTTTTTGATCGAAAGATCAGAGTGTGATGATGATGATTCTGATCGAAAGATCTAAGTATGATGATGATGATCTTGCTGCTAATCGAAAGGTCAAAGTGTTGATGATGATTGTTAACACTAAATTTATTTTTGTCTGAATTGCTCCTGTTGCCTTCAAAAATTTTAAAGTTCTCATGGGTGATTGAGTTGGTTTCCAAGTTTTTCTCATTAAAATATGTCCAAATTGGCAAAGAAGAGAAGGTAAAGAGGTTTAGGGAAAAGGACAAATGAGTTTTTCACAAATGGGGCAAAAATTTTCATTAATTTTTGAAGGAAACCTAAAAAATGGGCTTTATAAAGATTTCATTTTATTTATATTCAAAAATTAATCATTTTGAATATTCTAAAGTCAAAGAGTGGGATTTATCCATACAAACCAAGCTTAATAAAGTTTTACGGGCTAAAACAAGGTTATTACCTTTCTTAAGGTATAATATAAACATTAGCGCATAAAATATTCCTATGGCTAATGTAAAAAGGTAAATTAAATCAACGGGGGATATTAGTTCCGAAAGGTAAAGTTGCCCATTAATTAAAACAAAAAGGCTTGGCAGAATTGTATATGGGTAAGCTCATCCGACGGTTAAAAAATAAAGTGAAAAGTAAATCAATGGTTATTACAAATTCCAGAGCCCAAATTTGTCCGTTAATTAAAAGAAAGGAGCCCAGCGGAATTCATTATATGGTGCATGATCCGACGGTGGAAGGTTAAAGGCATATCACATCAATGGCTGAGGATGATTCCGGAGATCAAAGCTACACGACGTTTAAAGTGACGGATCCCAGCGGAATTCGGTACGTGTCATCCGATCCAACGGCTCACGAATAAAGGCTGATCGTATCTACGGCTGTGAGGGATTCCGGAGCATGTAGTTGCACGGTGGTTAAAAGCAGGAAGATTGGCGGAAAGGAATACATGGCACTTGATCCTACGGTTGAAAACTAAAAGTAATTAGATCAAGGGTCACAAAGGAATCCAGAATAAAAATATGCGTGGTAGATAATCTGGAAAGGAGGCTATGGAATAAACCATCCTATATAAATAAATTCGGCTTGGTTTTTTAAAACTTGGTTTTAAAAATAATTTCATTTGCTGCATGCGCTGAAAGGAGTAAACAGTCCACCATATTTCAAAGCTTAACTTTTAAGTGTTTTCAATCACAGGGAAATGGCGGAGATAAGGAGTCAGCTGGAAATTGTTTTCTTTTTAGAACAGGAGAAGGGAAGCCACCATTCGACAATGTAGAAGCAAATCATCCCACAAGAGTTGCAGAAATATTTACAGTGGGAGCATTCATGAAGTTAAACCGTTCAAGGTTTAGAAGCAACTTAGCATATTTTTCAGAAAATGACTGTTTCAGTCATTTTATTCAACGAATTGTTCACAGCAAACAAAGAAGAAATTTCAGAAACTGGAAGAGGTTTTTCATCATAACATCTTAATCCACAATAACCTCTCTCATTTTTACTCAGGTGCTACATATTAGGAGCAGCAAAGTCATCTTCAGAGGGAAAATATTTAGATTTCGAAATGACTATTCTAGTCATCCAAGTAAAATAAATTTTTACATCAAATGAAGACGTATTTTGAGAAACGGGGAGAGGAATTTATTCAAAACGTACCTATCTACAAAAACCTCTTTCATTTTTCACACAGGTGCTATGGTTTAGCAGAAACAAAATCAGTTGTACAGGCCAGTTTTCAGGTTTTCCAAAGGACTATTTCAGCCATCAACTTCAAAGAATTGTTTTGGACAAATGGAATTTAATTTGACAAAAATGGGTGAGGTTTTTATTCCTAAAAGGACTATGATAAAAAATATCCTTCAGTTTTTACACAATAATCACAGGCTGGGATATTTTTAAATATCTTTACAGGTCATTTTTCCAGAAATATACAATTTTATTATATGAGTCATCAGCTTCAAAGGAATATTTCGAGGATATTGAGATGATTTTGGAGAAATGAAGACGGGGGTTTTGTTGGAAACATGTCCAATTATAAAAACCTCTCCTAGACTCCACACAGCTGTCACCACTGGAGATATGCAGGAGAAACTTTGTTGTAATTGTTTTTATTTTTAGAAGTAGGGTTAGGTTTTGAATTCTAAGTTAGGTCAAGACTTTTCTTATATAAACGAAAATGTAATTGATAGTAGGAGGAGGATTTTCAAGAGTGGAGAGGCTCTACATTGTAATAGCTTCAAGTTTTCAGTAATTAATGAAAATTGCAGAGGAGGGATGTAAAATCTTTTTCATATCAGAGATTCTTATGCCATCTTTTCTTCAATAAGTGATTTCTTTATGTGACTGTTTATCCTGTTTCTCACTCCATTTTGTATTTGCTTTCATGCTTGAGAATTAGTTTTTATGGGATAGAATTCATCCTGCATGCTCTAGGTCCATTGTTCAAGCATTCTCAAAATATTTTCTTCTAAAGTCTTGCAGAATTCACCATAGTTAGGTGCTCTGTCTGATGGAATGTCTCCCTTTGTCTACCAATCAACCTGCTAATACCTCAAGGCTGAGGAAATGGTGCCTACCTTGCCTCTGATCATAAACCTTCAAAACCTTACCTCCTCCAACCTATTTCAGATCTGATTCTTGACTCCATTGCCCAATGGTCTTCTCCATGACCATCCTACCAAGTCTTTTAAAACAAACTTGTCCTATTTGTCCCATTAGAAATCTGACCTTCTGAATGTCTTTGATTGAATATCTTGAGTATAAAAACTTTGTAAATAGTGAGAGATCCCTCTCTAATTGTATTAGGTCAGAAATACATTCTAAAGTGGTTTCTGCTGTTACCTCGGGATCTACCTTCTCACAACCTGGGTACATTCTGAGTGCTAACAAATTGGCGCCGTTGCTGGGGAACGAAGGTTCAAATCTTCCCTGGGTATAAATGACATACTTTCAGATTTTACTGTTGATGGTGAACGATAGTCAGATATCAGCAAGGTTGTGCATCTTTCACCTAGCGACTCCATCTTTGAAGAATCCAGTTTCAGAATTCCTATGGCGACTCCACTATCAAAGGATTGCAAAGTTTGAAGAGTTGATTCAGTATATTCATTTGCCAAGATGAGTTCGTTGTCTGCAAGGTATGCTCCTATGAATCGTGCTCACATTCCTGGTTTTCCAAATCGAATACCTAAAGTGGATTGGCAAATAGGTCTTCCAAAGTTTAAAGATCAAAAGAATGATGATGCTGCCCTTCATTTGGTTAGATTTCATATGCATATACATAAGCTGGGAGTTAAATTGCATGAGGATTCTTTAATGAAAATGTTCATGGCTACTTTGGAAGGAGATGCAAGGTCATGGTATGAAGGGTTACCATCAGAAAGTTTATTTTCCCTTATTTATTTTCATACAGTATTTCATGAACATTACCAAAACCAATACCCCTCCTTGTTGTTGGTTCAAGATTGTTGTATGCATGCTAAAGGTTTCATTGAGGATTTGAAAAAATTGTATGGTGATGATGAGTTAGTGGATGAAGAGATTTTAGAAATTTTATATCAAAACCCATTTCAGAAAAAAGAAACACAAATTATCTATCTTGACATTCAAGAAAAATCTCAGCATTT